>QXTE01000044.1:3636135-3659191 GCA_003942145.1 Platysternon megacephalum
GGGGGGGGCGCAAGGTGGAAGTTTCGCCTAGGGCGCAAAATATCCTTGCACCGGCCCTGCCCTCGAGCCACAGCTGGGAGCAGGGCCACGGTGAGGGCTGGGGTTGTGGCTGGGGGCAAAGGCCAGAGCTGCAGCCGGGAGCCAGAACCAGGAGCACAGCTGGGACAGAGCTGGGGCTCCCTCCCAACCCCCTGTGAGGGTGGGCCTGGGCCCCACCATACCCCCCAAACATTCCTCTGTACCCCCCCCCCCCCAGAGGGCACATCCCACAGTTTGGGGACCACTGCAATAGACCTTAACCTTATAACAGCTAAAGGTGTTCTTGCTCAAGTGAATGGGGCCTATGCTTTTGGAGCAGGAGAACTTGGGTGAAGTTCTGCTGTGAAGTTCTGAATGGCCACAATGTCCAGTATAATGGCACCCATGAATTCTTGGTGGCTAAGAATTTGTTACACTATATTTATTGTACAATCTGCAATCGTATTTTATTTTTCCCTTTAACGAAACCAAGTTTTGATGTGCTTTATTGATTGGCCGATGCTATTTCATGGTGAATTTTATAGCAGGGGGAGGGAAGGCTGAGTGAATTTGTAGTGCTCAGGAAAGGTGCTGGGGTGACAGCCCTGAATCCCTCTACTCATCCACACAACAGAAAGGTATAGCATGGGAGTGGTAGCTATGCAAGTTTCCTCTACTCCCCGCAGGAGGTGAGATGGTATTTCTTTCATTCTCCATGGTGCCTTTCTGATGTGCCAGTGATGGTAGCCATGTAGACACCTGTCCAGTAGGATTTGGCCTGAGATTGCCAATTCAATTCATATAGGCTACTAAATAGCAATACATAGCAACTATTGATTTGGTCTGGAATTGAACTGACAACCCTCAGATAACTAGATATGTATTATTTCATTACTTATACCCTGAGCCATCCAGTTCCAATGCCCAGCCCTCTCTAGAAATGACCAAACCATCTTTCTTCATAAAAATTGTACAAAACAACCAAAGAACAAAACAAACCCCCCACCCCAATAAGCAATACCCGCACATTTGCTCCCTGGCTAAAGCTACAGCTACCAGATTTTTCTGAAAAGCCATTCTTTATGGCTTGAAAATAAAGGTTTATAATAGAAACATGAACTGAATGGAAATGGTCAAAAAATAGGGGATAAAAAGTTGAGAAAATTGTGTCTTTTTAATAGAAAACCTTCAAAAATACAAAACAAAAAAACCTCAAACCTTTTGACCAGTTCTAATAGATGCTGGAAGGAGGCCTTTCACAAATAAAATCCTGTGGGACCAATTATCCTTTCAGTTGTGCGCTGACTGCCCCCATTGTGTATAGGAGAAGTCTAATTTCTTCTGGTCTTTCCTCTCATTACACTCCACTTGTTTCCTTTTCTGACTAGAGAGCTCCTAGTCTTCCCTGACTCTAGGCATGATCCTTAGTAAGTCTAGAGTGTCATGGCCAATGCTAGACCTCCTAAGTAAAAAACTTCCCTGCTGCCTGCCATCTCTCAGGGACAATTAAGGGATAACTTCAATAGGTTCTGAAGGATGCCTTGTTTGGCCTCTCTTATCCTCAGTGATGATGACCACAAAGATTTTAACAGGATTCTTGGGTTCTATTTCCAACTCTGCTACTCACTTGCTATATGAGCTTGGTCAAGTCAATTAACAATGTCTGGTCTATACTACAATATATCCCTATATCAGTATAACTAGGTCACTCAGGGGTGTGACAAACCCACACCCTGAGTGACGTAGTTATACTGACTTAACACCCCCACGTGGACAGCACTATGTCAGTGGGGGAGCTTCTCCCGCCAACATAACCACCACCTTACAGGGAGGTGGATTAACTACACTGACAGGAGAGCTCTCTCCCATCAGCATAGGAGTGTCTTCACTTAAGTGCTTCTGTTACATAGGTCAATATCACGGTTTGTGATCTCACAGTGGTCATGTGAAACTTGATACATTAATTTGTGCAACACTTTGAGCTCTTTGGTTCAAAGATACAGGATATAAATCAGGGCAGATTAATTGTATGGCTGCATTTAGTTCAGTGGGGCTGCAAAGGTGTAAGCCTAGTAGGATTTGGCCTGGTATCCTAACTCTTTTCTACCATATACTTGAATTAAATCTTCTAATATTTTAACTGGTGAATTTAATTGGTTAACACTTATAAAGTGCTATTTAAAGTGAAAGTTTGTAGCATTATGCAGATAACATGCAGCACTGCATAAGTGCAGAGTAGAGTATTGTTATTAATAGAACATCTGAAAGATCTATAGCAATTGGCTTTAATTGCCTCCAAAGAAAACAAGAGGAGGGTTATTTTAGTCAGTGTGAGTTGTAGTTCTCCCTGCAGCAGCTGAAAGAATACAAAATGTTTAGGAGATTTTAGGGTAAGGATTAAATATTAAAAAAATCTCCAAAGCACATTTGGAGCCTGCATTAATAAGAACTTCCACTATGATTTGGAATTTTAGGGCTGTTTTGTGAACTCAAATAATGTAACAAAAGTACTTGAAGTCTGAGTTCAAATACAGATCAGGAAAGAAACACATGGACAAATTCTGCTCTCAGCAGCCCCATGGAAATCAGTGGGATTAAGAGTAGAATTTAGCTCCATGGGCAGATGTGGCAATAGTTGGTGTAAACATGTGTGACTCAGCTGATTTCAGCAGCGTTAGATCTGCTTACACCAGACTGACTCTGGCTCTTTGGCTCCACAAGTCCTAACTTTGAACCCCAATCCCAAACCAGGGCAGTCAATGGTGAAACTCCTGTTCATGTCAATTGGAGCAGGATCAAACTTTTATTCAAACATGTAAAAAGAGTGTAAGAGCTTCATTTCAGTGGGCCAGGACATTCTCTTTACCTCTATGACTGGCATATTTGAGACCTGTGTGTATATATACAAAGAATGAGGGAATGCTTCCTACATGGCCTCATTTCTCCCCTCCTCACTCCTGCAGGTGCAACATTGGTATGTGGCTCTACTGAGGTTTGGAGACAGGCAGCACTATCTTGCTCTGTCTCCAGACTCTGTGGAGGGTGCTTCCTGATGTTAGCGATCTGGCTATAAAGCACTGTGTGTAAGATACATCAGGCCTGGGGAAGGTGTCCCCCATGGATCATTTGCAGAATCTGCTTCACAATGATTACAGCTTGAGGCTGTGCTATTGTTCAAGTGAAGCCCTGCTATGCTGCACACCCGCCCAACAGCAGGGGCTCCAAAGGCAGTGGCACGTGGGAGAAGTGATATGGCCCACAAAATGTACATTTATAACAATTTCATTGTGTGTAATCAAATAGTCCAGAAGCTCAAAGATGATGGAAGATGAAGTTAGAAAAATTCCAACTGGAAAAAAGATGCACATTTTTAAGGCTAATTGACTATTGGGATAGCTTCCCAAGGGAAGTGACAAATTCTCCACCTCTTGAAGTCTTTAATTGAGACTGGATGGCGTTCTGAAAGATATGCTCTAGTTCAACCACAAGTTAGTGGGCTTGATGCAGTAATCACTGAGTGAAGTTTATGTCTCATGTTATGTTGGTCAAGCTACATTATCACGATGGCCCCTTTACCCGTAAGATCTAACGATCTATATTGACAGTGGTAAGTGCATCAGTTGATTCAGCATCAATGCTGTGAGAGGGAAGATGTTCCACATCTAAAAACATTTGAAAGACCTACAATA
Source organism: Platysternon megacephalum (assembly GCA_003942145.1). Classification (NCBI taxonomy): domain Eukaryota; kingdom Metazoa; phylum Chordata; order Testudines; family Platysternidae; genus Platysternon; species Platysternon megacephalum. Next base: position 3,639,843 of record QXTE01000044.1, read on the forward strand.
ATTAATATGCACCAAACAACCTCATCTGAACAGTCATTTCTTTACATGTGCTGGATTGTTTATACTATAATGAATGTTTAGAAAATGCCAAGGAGACAGGACAGAGGAGATGCTGTTTTTTCTGAAAACAGAATGAAAACACCCAAGGAATTTAGGATGAATTATCTCAGCATGGATGCTACTTCTAACTTCAATAAAGTGAATATTCAAAGCAAAGTCTCCCTAAATAATCAAAAGAATTTGAAACAGTGTCAAACAGTAGCAAGATGCTCAATCCCAGTCCATTGAAGATTCTCAACATGGATATTTTTATTCTGCTGAGAATGATCTGCAGTCAAAAGTCCTTGGTGGAAGCTTATGTCAAACTGAGATATGCAGTGTGTTTTTAATCTCTTGTGTTTAGGTATCTCTTGTCGTCAATGTTGCAAGTGAGTGCGGATTTACAGATAGCCACTACAAAGCTCTACAACAGTTACAGAGAGACCTTGGCTCACATCATTTTAATGTGCTGGCATTCCCATGTAATCAATTTGGGCAGCAAGAGCCAGACAGTAACAAAGAAATTGAGAGCTTTGCCCGAAAGACTTATGGTGCCTCCTTTCCTATGTTCAGCAAAATTGCAGTCACAGGTTCTGGTGCTAATGCTGCCTTCAAATATTTAATTGGTAAGTAAGATGTAGCTGCTCTAGATATAAGGAGGTAAGTCGCTGGCATTGAATTAATCTGATCTGGCAAGACTTTTATAAGGATTATTTATAGTGTTCATGATAGCAAATGCGCCTGATAGGGTTATTTTAATAAATGTGTATGTGAAATAATCCTATCTAATGCCTATCCAAATACAGATTCAGAATGTCTAGAAATTCAAATTCTGTGTACGTGGGAGTGTAAAACATTCCCTCTGTACCTGATCACAGGGTCATGAACATGGGCAGTTGTGCCTGGTTTTCTCCACTTAGCAACCATTTCTCCAGGGAATCCATGTCATGACACATCAGGGGCTGCCACAGGTCAGATTTGATGAGATGCATTAGCAGACCTGTAGGGTGATAGGAGGCAAAATGTCCTCAGTATCCATCTGAACCCCTCACTTTCACAAGCTTTGCATTCACTCACAAAACAGTGAATTTTTCCTGGAAAAATTTCTTCCATGTTCCTCACAAGGAATATGGAACAACCAAACTGTAGAACCCATCCAGCTATTTGTACAAGAGCCAATGCATGCTAGGATAGGAGTCTTCGGGAGTTTTTGTTGGTTCCTGGCAGACAGCTAAGAAGCCTTCAATAAAGCAGGTTATTCTTATCTAAGCACTATATTTTTCTGCATTGGTTGAATGCTCCAAACACCATTTAAATACTGAACTGAAATCGGAATCTTCAGCCAACATTCAGGGAATTTTTTAGGAAGTGAGATAAATCTAATCAAACCCACCATCACATGACCGCACATTGAGTCTCACCTCCTCTACCCAGGAACACAGTGTTCCTCTCACACGGATTTACAGCAGAGTTCTTTGTACTACTTTTGGCTGCCACGTGCAGTCTTCCAGAGTGGACATTCCTGCAGATCATAGAATCATAGAATATCAAGGTTGGAAGGGACCTCAGGAGGTCATCTAGTCCAACCCTTCAAAGCAGGACCAATCCCCAGACAGACTTTTGCCCCAGATCCCTAAGTGGCCCCCTCAAGGATTGAGCTCACAACCCTGGGTTTAGTAGACCAATGCTGAGTATCCCTATGCTCTTCTTGCAGAGTTTAAGGCCAGAAGGGACCACCAGAGCATCTAGTCTGACCTCCTGTACATCACAGGCCACCACACCAACCAGCATCCACACACTAAGCCTACAACTAAAATTAGACCAGAGTATTACAACCCCCAGGAGACTAGACTATTATGTACCACAGGCAGAGAATAGGAGGGACCAAGGTGCACCAATGCCTGAGTCCCCTGCAGTGACAAGGACATGATTGAGATCTAGCCAGATAATCCTGGCAAGTGACCCACACGCTGCAGAGGAAAGCAAAAAGACTTCAAGGTCACTTCACACTCTTCCATCTCTGGTTCACCAGGTGGGATTGCTGCCACTTGCATATCACATGCAGATCGCAAATCCCATCCTTCCCCAATGCTCCACATGCAGCATGAGGCTGTTAGAGGTGGTACAGTCACCACTGTAACATGAAAGGACAGTCACCAGCATAAGCCTGGCAGTGCACTGTGACAGGAAACACTCACCTCTCATTAGTGCCTCCTGTCGGTTGTGTGTGAACCTGCACTCTCTCTCTCTGCTCCCACCAACCCTTTTCAGCTGTTAATCTCATCAGGTGGGTCTTCACTGGTCCAGCTTTCTGGCCAAGTCACACACAGTCAATGTGCATGAACAAATCCCTTCCAGGGTAAGAGGTCCAAACAGGGCCTGTCCCTGTGCCCTTCTTAAAATCTTTAGCCATGTCTCTGTCCTCAGTCCCTTCTGGGCTGGCTTTAAGACCATGGCTGCCCTGGTCTAGAGCAGTGCCTCCAGGGCTTTCTCCCTGCAGATTCTTTGCCATAACAGTTCTTATTGCCCCAGCTGGGTTACTCCTTCAAGTTCAGCTCCCTTCCAGGGGACAGGGAGTAACGAAGTTCAACAAATGGTTGGCCATCTTTAGCCCCATCCTTGAGTCCTTTAAGTTCTATCCCTGGGTTTGGGCTACTAAACAAAACATGCCCCCTTCTTAGGGTATTGGCCACTTTGCCAGTGGCAGAATCCAGGCCTGTCCACTATCTAGGTCCCAGCCCAGGGACCCTACAAATAGCAGCTACACACTGCTTCCTTTAATAGTTGCTGCTGCTATTCTCTAGGCTGCTTCCCACATAGCCCCTTCCTCTTCACCTTTACCTCAGGGCTGAAGTTCTCTACTCTTCTCCTGCCTCACCAAATGCCATTTCCACCAGAACCCATCTTCTGTATCTCTCTTGAGCTCTAGCAAGGAGCACCCTTCCTTACTCCTCTGGTCCCAGTTAGGGACAGCACTGCACATATCCCCTGCAGCTCCTTTTATCTGCGCCTGCTGTGTTCTGATTGGCTGCTTCCCTGCAGCCTTTCTAGGCAGACCTGGAGGACTCACCTTTGCTGCTCCTTTTCTGGGGCAGGGTGTGGAAGGACCATGAGGCCTCCAGCATGGGGCTCAGGGTGTGGTACACCCTGTCACATGTNAACTTTTCCATTTAATATCATAAAATCAAAGAGGTTATTCAGAGAATAACCCAACCTCTAACTAATGAGGGTTAGGAAGAAACTTCTCCATGGGGTAGGTTATTCCATTATTTCCTACTGCAGAGTTTCTTGAAACATTCCTCTGAAGCATCTGGTAATGGCTACTATCGGAGATAGCCTACTGGACTAGATAAGCCATTAGTCTGCTCTAATATGGCTGTTCCTAAGTCCATCTCCCTGCCAGTGCATGATTGTTCCAAATAGTATATTTTCTGGTACTTTCTCCTGTCTATATGCCTTAAGTGATTGAGCTTCTACTAGTTCCCATGGTAGAGTATTCCACAGTCTAATATATCTCCCTGTCAGGAAATCCTTCCTGATATTCAACCTAATGTTTTCCCCTTGATTTTATGTACTTTCTTTCCTTAAGATGCTAATCAACACATCATCATACTCAAATGTGAGGAACTGGTTCATGTGGTTTTCTCTTCTGTTTGCATTTTCTTTTCCTTCACAGAATCCACAGGAGAAGAACCAACCTGGAACTTCTGGAAGTACCTGGTAGCCCCTAATGGGAAAGTAGTAAAGGCTTGGGACTCAACTGTCACTATTGAAGAAATAAAACCTTACATAACTGAGCTTGTGAGGAAAATCATCCTGAAACAGAAAGATGAACTGTGACTTTCAAAAGTCCCATCATGTCTATTATACCTTGATTGATAATTAGGACTGTAATTTGACTCTTTGCATTCCAAAAGAGGAAATAGAGGGACAGGAAATCATTATGACTAATTGAAGTTTTCCCCGTCATCCTAAGAATACAGGAAACAATAACTGAATGTGGTAAAAGGAGATTTAAATTAGGCTTGTTCTATCATTCTAAAGTGATTGAACTGAATTTGTGCCTTCTTGGAAAGAAAATCATCAGCCATTTGTTTATCTTACTATCTCAAATAATCAATTGTTGATATTATGAAGAGCCAGTTAGGATTTTTTTGGCAGCCAGGCTCAGTTCAGCTAGAATTTCCTTAGAGAGACCTTACTAGCAACTGCAATTCATTTGTCATGATTTTGACTATGAATTTCATTTAAAAATGCAACCCAAAGTAGAAGAGTGCACTTGGTGTAGTGCAGACACAGTTACAAGGAGCAGGCAAAAATAGGTTTCCTCAAAGCAGACACACTTATAATGATATGTATCTGCTTAGTTATAAAGGACAGACACTTCACTTTCTCTCTATTTGTGTCATGGGTAACTGGGGGAGAAGGGCATGGGAGGCCTCATTTATAGAACTGAAATAAAAGACAAAATTTCCTACAAAAACATTCTCCATAAGTTGTGTGAACTGTCTTTACATTCTTTGTTTAAAAAAAGGTGGCTGAGTGACATTAGTACAGTCTCTGTAATTAATTTGAACATCTATAGGGCCAGATTCTCCTCTGGGTAAATCAATGTAGCACCATTAAAATCAATGAGTTAAGCTGATTTATCCCAGCTGAGAATCTACCCCTATTGTTAGGTTTCTTTTTTCAAAAAGTTTTTGTATTGTGCTTCATATTTTGAGGTTTTGGGAGAAAGAACAATACTCATTTTAAGTCAGAGTTAAGGTGGTTGTGGTTGAGTTAAGGTGGTTTTGAAATCTGCTCGTACCATATGAATAATGTGTTTATTGTGTGGGCAATATAAGATTAATTATGTCTTTGATTATTCACTTTTAAGTGCTTCGTTTTGATAAATGATGTGATAGCCAAGTCCTCTATCACCCAGCAACTTTAATTATTTTTTAAATGTAGCCAAATCAAAGTCAGCATTTTTAAACTTTTACATAAATGGGATTGGACAGATTATTAAATTAAAGGAATGAGTGGTGCTGTCCAAATTTAATGGCTTCTTCAGAGCCCTGCCTCATTCAAAGCACACCAGTCAAAGGCACACACATTTACCGTATAGCTAAGTTAGCCAAACATGTCTAGCACAGGCTACCTCCTTCATTCCAAATAGTAGTGAAAACTGCTCAGAGAGTTAGATACTTGTCAGACAAAGGACTAGAATCCACATACTTATGGCACTAATGCTTACTTCACTAGGGCACAGTAGTTCCAAGCCAAGTTATTGAACCTCTCAAAACTGTAGTTACCTGTTCTAAAAATACATGGCTAATAATAATGGTTTGGCCCTGCCTGAGTGCTGGTGTAAGTTAGAGCAGCCTTGGGGCTGCTCTAATGTTTGATCTGCTTCCCCAGGTCCCCTATGGAACCTGGGAAGCAGAGAATAGCCATATAAATATAGAAACATGTTCTCAACTTACCCAGTTGCACACACAAAATAAATAAATAAATGTACCTGGTACTCTTGGCAGGTGGTTGTGGTGGTGTTGTATGTGTGTGTGTGTGGGGGAGGATTAGAGCAGGCCTGGCATAGTCTGTGCCAGCTGGTGAGGCTCTTTATGTAGGGTATATTCTCAAGGGACTGTTTCTGCCAAAGCAGCATAAAGGAGCCTTAGTATAACACAGAATTATATACCAGTATAGTATAAGGGGGCTGTAGCATAATAAAAAAAATGAGATTCCTCAATCACTCAGTTCCCCAGTCAGGAAAATGGACCTGTACCACATTCACCCTAGACCAAAGGGTTGATCATGCAGGAAGGAGAATCATTAAACCAGATCCTGACCTTTCCTTTAACTCTGGAAAGTAGCCTTGGCCAGTTCAGAGCTTTATGGTGAAAATATTCTTAGTCACTGTGATATTTTTTTTCTCAGTTTCACTGACAGAATCATGTCCAGTGATCAAGTAATGGAAATTTCTTACACATTTAACTATTTTTACTTTTGAAAACTGCCTCTTGTCTAAACCAATGTTAAAATCTATGTTCAGTTTATAATTCAAATCTTGTGGTGAAATGTGATTGCATTGGGCAGATCTAAGGATACAGAGAAACATTAGAAAATGCAAAATTTTCAAACTGGACACTCTTTAAAATGTTTTAATCTCAAAAGGTACTTACTCACTTTAATCAAAATTTTCAGAAAACATTCCAGTTACCAGTGAGACTTAACCCTAATTATTTAAAAGCATGAAGATTTCAGTCTTTCTTGGGGAATAAGGAAGTGGGCAATAGGGAGAGGAAGTGATTGTTACAAGGAAGATTAAATCAACCTTAAAATTGGACTGTGATTGGAACCTTAAAAATGGCAATATTCTCCCCTCACTAATATAAAATTTCATAGACCTATTAAGCTGAGATAAAAGCTCTGTTACTTTAGCTCCAAAAGCACGATGCTACTACCACTTAAGCTAAAACAAAGATCTCTGTTAGCTGTCACCTATAGAAACACACATAGGATATCTTTTTTAGCGTAGCCAACCAGTGGAGGGTAATATGCTCTTGCACACATGGTGTCTACACTACACAGTTAACTGAGGCTGTTACTGAGGTTTTAGCCTTACCCCTTCCTGCCATCCATACAGAAAAACTTCTGACCTGGGTTTGGAGGTGCTTTAAGCCTGGGTTAGCTTACTCAGGTGTTGGGGGTTAGACCGAGGCTCCACTTTAAAAATCATAGAATATCAGGGTTGGAAGGGACCTCAGGAGGTCATCTAGTCCAATCCCCTGCTCAAAGCAGGACCAATCCCCTTAAGGTGGGTTGGAGCCTGCCTATTTTGCAATGAGGACATAGGCAAAATCATTTAAATGCTGATAGTCCTCCAATGCCTTCCCATAGTTTTCCCCCAAAAGAATACACAAGTTCTCCCACAGTTGACAGGGAAAGAATCCTAGAGCATCTCAACACAAAGAACCAAGGGGTACGCAATGCCTGTCAATTGTGAGATAACTTTTCTACCCTTTGGGGGGAATTGTGGGAAGGCATGGAGGGCTATCAGAACTAGATAGTAAAATAAGGCATTATTTATAAAACAAGCTCTAGGGGCCAGCATGCTCCTAACCCTACGATGCTTAAAAAATATATATATATTGCCAAGTTATAATATTGTTGACACGGTAAAGCTGGTTTGTGCTGCATAGTGTTTTTAAAATGGTAAAACAATAAACTTTTTAGCATTTTGCATACAGCGTAAACTCTTTCCAAATGGCTGCTGCAATCATACACATTCATAATTATGCCAGTGTGCTCCAGTAGAATAAAGAGGGGTGTGTGTGTGTGTGTGTGTACCACGATGCCTCCTGTCTTGCAACATGGTGAGGAGCAGATGAATGGATGGAGAGGAAAGGGGAGATGCTAAAGCAATTGATGGTTCCTGCACCTGCACAGCTGCTGTTAAGGTCATGGATGCCTATCAGGAGCAGTCCAAGAGGGTAGAAGCTGGAATTGCCTTGAGACTTGCAGAAAGGCCAGGGGAACTGGAACCTGAACTGTGTTTTCTACTGCATCAAGCAAGCTGACATCATCTGAGAAAATCTGACAAGTTTTAAAAATAAATAAATAAAGGGGAGGGGGAATAAAAGGAAAAAAGTGTGTATGGGGGAAGATAATTAAAGGAGATGGAGGGGCAGATCACAGCCCCAAGGAAGAAGGGCAAAGAATCTCTGAGCCAGATGCAGTTGGAAATTGTGGAAATTTCCAGAATCAGGCACGATTGACAATAATTAACATGTTGAGTCCTACAAACTGATTTTAGACTAAAATGAAGGGTGTGACTTACACCTATGCAAGCAAGGAAAATCGGTGCTAGTGGACATGGCACATAGATACATGGGCATGTAGGAAGAAGAGAGCAGCAAACCCCCAGGTCTTTTCTATTATTCAGTCTATTGCTAGATGAGTCATAGCACCTCAGGCAGTGACTTCATCACACCTCACAAGTGAAGGAGAGTCAGGTGTGTCTGTTATGTGGCAGGGAGATCACCAAGGAGAATCCAGGGTAATGGAAGAAAAGTGATTAATGATTCAGTATGTGACTCTCTTCCCTCTACATAAATACGGAAACAGTGTCCCAGCACAGTATTGGCAGGCATTATGCTGCTGGAAGTACTGTCCTTTGGATGAGGTATATAACTGAGGCTCTGACTAGCACAGAGCACTCTTCACAAGAATAGGAGCATTAGCCCCAGTGTCCTAGCCAAAGTTCAAGTGTGGTATTAATACATTCTGGTTTCTTAAATTCCTCTTCAATTTCTGTCCTAAACTGGTGGCTAGTGATGCTGCACAGTGTTAAACAGCTGCTGCAGTCCACCTTACCAGTGGCAACAGTTTAGCGGTGGATGAAATGAATGCTATGTAAGCTAGCACACTTAAACCCTGATCCAGTAAAGGACTTGAGCACATGAATGCTTACATTTAAGTTAACAGAAATAGTCATGTGCTTAGAGTTAAGCATGTAACATGTTTAAATCCTTTGTTGGACTGAAGTTATAGTTGGTAGAGCAAGTTTAGGTCTTTCAGGATGAAAGGTGCTAGATAAAAGTAAATCATAATTTTTTTATTAGGAGAGAAGTCTGTCCTCTAATCATTTGATATGATCTTGTCACTAAATAAACAAACCATAGATAACAAGCCAAATTGCACTGGATTGTATTTGTTCTCTGAGGATTCAACAAGTGTGTACAGGACCGGCTCTAGGCACCAGCAAAGCAAGCACGTGCTTGGGGCGGCACAATTCCAGGGGTGGCATTCCAGCCATTCTTTTTTTTTTTTTTTTTTGCTTGAGTAGTTGCGCTCTCGGAGCTTTTTTTTTTGCTTGGGCAGCATTCCGGCCACCCGTTTTTTGGGGTTTTTCTTTGCTAGAGCCGGCCCTGAGTGTGTAGATATCAGAAATTATTCCTTTGGCTTATGAATCCTAACACTGTTCATGTCTGACAGGGATCTTCCCCAGGGCACCTCCTGGAAACTATGTAGAAGCATTGAATGTTCCATGCTTAAGTCTTATCTGCATTGCAACTTGCCTGTTTTACAGAAAGATTTGGTATGTGTTAACAAATATACATTTTTATGAATGGATAGCAATTGTCTAGGGCTTTAAGATTTTATAGCATGCAGATTTGACAGATGTAGAATATCCCTGGAAGAAAGACTTCACATTGGTTTAATGTCTCAAGTGACTAGACACATAACTGCACATTAATATATGTCTCTGTATTGCATGACAGAGGAAGAAGAAATCACTTCAGAGCCTGGTCTCACAGCTATTACTCAGAAAAAATACCTGTTGACTTGAAGAGTTTTGCCTGAGTAGAGATTGCAGGATCAGACCCATGTAATACAAAAAATCTGTTTGCAAAGTGGAATTTGTAACCTGAAATATTTACAATGAAATACATAGGGGTTTAAACACATTTTTTTGTTTTGTTTTTTGGTAAGTGACAAGCTTTATGGGTCTGGTTCATCTCTGTGTTACTCCAGTTTTATGCTGGGATCATTCAATTTATGAAAATGGAATGACACTGGTGTAATGCTGGAATAACGCAATGGTGAGTGACTTTGCTGGGTGGTACCTAATGCGCCATTTGCAACACATTAGCACATTGCTCAGCAAGTGGCTGAACATGATCCAAAATACTGAATACAGACATCCATTTGTTCAAATGGACTGAGTTTTATGGTAAACTACAGTCAACTCTTGGATCAGCCAAATAAATCATTTTTGTTGTTGTTGTAAATGTGCTTAGGTTTATTTATTTGTATTTTAACTACATATAGAACAAATACAACGTAGCAAGATTATGGTTGAGTAATACACAAAAACAATTAAGTGTTTTCATCATGATCTTAAATTGCATGTTAAAAATGGTAGATGAGTTTGAGGGCATGACATTGGGTGATATAGTGTTAAGCTCTTTAGTTTATGCAGATAACATCATATAACTGACAGATATGTTTGAATTAATTATGATCCTCTTCACTATCCTGGAAAATTGGTGTAGTTGACTTGGATTTACAATAAATGCCAAGACGACGAAGTGGCTGTATCTTGGAAAAGGGGCAATAGATAGAATGTTGAAATGCAGCAGCAGTGAAATCATAGAACAAGTAAAATCCTAGGAAGCTTGATTGGTACTGATGGTTCCATCAAGGATGAGGCTAAAAGGAGATGTGCTTTAGCTACAAGTGCTGCACAAAAGTTGATGAGATTATGGACTGACAAAAACATTACATTTGGTACGAAGGTGAAAATTTCCCAAACCAGTGTACTAATATTATTGTTCTGTGGTCTACAAGCAGATGCATTAAATGAAACAGACATCTGAAGGCTAGAGACAATAGAGATGAGAGTTCTTTGGAAGATGGCAGGTGTAAAGTGGAATGATTTTAAGATGAAGAAGTAAGGAAAGACAGATATGAAATCAGGATAAGGAATTGGCTGCAATCAAAAAGATTACCATGGTGGGGACACTGTAGAAGACAAACAGATGATAGGATTCCAAAGAAAATAATGCAAAGGCAACCAAGGTCAGAAGACCTAGAGGCCAACCACCGACTATATGGCAGGACATGTACACAAGGACATGACCAGGCTGGGCTTAATGGAGGAACCAGCTATGTACGAGAATGATGGGCAATGCTATACAGCTCCCTGTGTCTGTAAAGATGCTTTGGAATGAGAGAAAGCAGGTATTCTCAACAATATGGTACGAACAGATGCTAGAGTAGATATGTCAATGACAAATTATCCTAGGTGAAACTCAAAGCACTTTACAAAGGTGGATAAATATCATTATCCTCATTTGGCAGATGGGTTAAATAAGATGAGGGCAACAAAGAGGATAGGGAATTTGCCCTAAATAATACAGGAAAGCTGTGGTAGAGGCAGGAATACAACACAAAGGGGCAGATTCTCAACTGGTCTGAGCTCCAGTCAGACACATTGAGGCGGGGCCCATAAAATAGTGGTGGTGGCTCTGTGATCCCAGGCCACCTGGCCCCAGCACACATTAGCACCGGAGGAGAGCAATCTAACTTAAGCCCATGAAGGATCAGACAATGCACTTCTGCTGTGTCATGCCCTGCCCCTAGAATGCCTCTAACCTAACCTGACATGCGTCTGACGAAGTGGGTATTCACCCACGAAAGCTTATGCTCCAATACATCTGTTAGTCTTAAAGGTGCCACAGGACTCTCTGTTGCTTTTTACAGATCCAGACTAACACGGCTACCCCTCTGATTCTCTAACCTAACTCTTTCCCCCTATACACGGTGGTTGGGGGGTGGGGAGTGGCAGTTACAAGAGGTGGCTAAACTTTCTCTGCTGACTTTACACTGGTGGAGAGATCCCCTGCCCAAGGGTAATTGTCCACTAGCCATTTCCAGCCTGGAAAATCTGACCAAAGTTGATTAACTGCCAGTCTACTGCTTTATCCATTAGGCCATGCTGCCTTTTCTCAGAGTGTCAGAGATACCTGAACACAAAGAAGTTCTTTGATAGTTAATCCCAGGAAAGGGAACATTCAGAGGATCACTATATTTTAGGTGAGGAGATGTGTGATTTACAGTGTGAGAGACAAATACAGCTAGATGGGTTTTAAGATACTGCTGGAGAATGCCTTCTTTCTCACCCCTCTTCTTAGGAGGTGCACTTGCTAAAATTCTCTCCAAAATTAGACTAACAGCGCTCACAAAAGGACACTGTTGCTCTGCATGATATCAGGTCACTTGGTTTCCATGGATGGTGTGACAACGGCAGAGGAAAAAACTGGTACTCCAGAATAATATAAAAGGCTAAAGTGCAATCATTTGCAGAACAGAAGAGAGGGGCACTTTTCTGGTGCCAACATGTGCAGATCCAACTCTAAAACTGTTCTCTTTTCCCAGAAAGGGATCAAAGAAATCTTAGTTTCCTTGCAATTATAATTTTAGTTAAGTGATAAAGCATGACGGGGAGTGGTTACTGTGATAACAAGCAGCCCAATGCTCATTTCTTCCTTTTCCTCAGAGGTGTGACTCTTTCAACATAAATTAATTATACTTTTATTTGGGGAATGGTTATTGCAGATGAACTCTGTAATCCACACACTGTTCATCCAGTCCTTATAAACAGATATGCCACAGACTGCTCCTGAGATCCATGGACTTGTAAATTGGATGGTAATTCCAAGTTTAAATTATAACTTTTTCTTGCCCTTCATTATAGTCATATTCATTTTCATGGTTTATATTACCATACGCATGCCAGGTACTTTACAAATATATCAATAAATAAGTTGCCACTAGAGCAGAAGCAATGGTCCTTCTGTCCTGCAGGAGTTTTCTGGGTTTTTCTCCATCCCGAATGGGGACAAAAACTGGAAATCTCAAAATTGTTTGTGAACCGATAATCCTAATATCTATCTATCTATCTATCTATCTATCTATCTATCTATCTATCTGGATCAAGTCAGTCAAAACATTTTATTTTAATCATTTCAAAATGTTTTGTTCTGATTTCAGCAAAATAATAAAAACATTCATTTTTAGTATAAATGTGTTTATAATAAAAACATTCATTTTTAGTATAAATGAACTAACATTTCAAAATGAAGTTATTTTGAATAAAAAAACAAAACTTATTACAAACCTGTCAAAATGGAACATTTTGCCAATTTTGAAACTTTTTTTCAAAAATGTTTCAAATCAGGATATTTGTCAAAACCAGCCCACTCCAGCAAACAGCAAACAGCTTCCTTTTCAAGCTTCAGTTTCAATTAATCTGCATTTTATGACAAAAAAGTTGTTGAGGGCCCGACCCTGACATGTGGGTAACTTTACATATGACAGTGAGTGAAGTGCAAAATCAGGCCCTTTGATTATTAAAATCAGTGGCTCTCAACTTTTCCAGACTACTGTACCCCTTTCAGGAGTCTGATTTGTCTTGCATACCCCGAGTTTCACCTCACTTAAAAACTACTTGCTTATAAAATTGGACATAAAAATACAAGTGTCACAGCACATTATTACTGCAAAATTGCTTACTTTCCCATTTTTACCATACAATTATAAAATAAAGTAATTGGAATATAAATATAGTACATAGATATATATAAATATAGTACACAGAACAATATAAACAAGTTATTGTCTATATGAAATTTTAGTTTGTACTAACTTCGCTAGTGCTTGTATGTAGCCTGTTGTAAAACTAGGCAAATATCTATATAAGTTGATGTACCCCCTGGAAGACCTCTGCGTACCCTCAGGGATTACATATGTGCTCCTGAAGTTAATGCTAAGTGGAGAAATCTGTATCACCTGTTGTATTGTTGAATTTTTGGGGACTCAGATCCTACAAATGCTTAGTACGGAGAGTAGCAGGTGTAGTGCTTACTTCCTTGGGACTCCTCACTATGCCTGAGAGTCAGTGTTTGCAGGAGCAGACCCAAACACAACAGAGAAAGAGGGAGGAGAAACATTTTAAAATAATGTGAATCAATATCTGTTTCTTGATCATGCCCACCTGCCATTATTTGTTCTGGTTTTGGTTTACAATCCTTGCTTATTCTGAACCTCTCTCTAATGGTAATGGGATCACAGAGGATAAGAAGGATTTCTGATATATTTCCACTGAAGGGTATTCTGTGAGGGGGTAGGATATGTGCATGCGTGAAGGATGGAATGGAATTGTTCTCTACCTTGGTTCCAGAAGGTGGGATCGGGCTTTGTTCTAGCAAAGTGAAGTGGTCCTAATTTGGTGGAGTGGTTCTGACTGTCTGACATGGTTCTAGAATAGTGGGTTGGTCACATTCTTTGGTTCCATAAAACCAAATGAGAACCGCCTCACCTGCCAATACAAGCCTTTTTCATGTCATCTTCTGGAACCAAGCTGGAGCATTCCATAAAGCTAGATCTATTCCAGTTTGCCAGTTACTTCCCAGGAGTGTGTAGTTAGACACCCCAAATCTGCATTAAATACATACTCTCCATAAGTGATCCCTGCATGTGCCACTGAGAATCTCATAGCATGAGCATCCCCATTCTCATAGTTCAGTTTTATGCTGTTTATTTCAATTTATATTCAATTAAAATTCCATGTATAAGCACATTAATATTTATTGAAAGCTTCCCAGAGGGAGCTGTGTTCTTCAATAATCTATTGTGAAGTATACTAGAAGGGGCCCAATCATGTTAGATGCTGCATGCTCCCATTTGGGGGCTCATTGCTTTGCAGGACACATGCAACACCCCACAGACCCTGGGCCTGAAATAAACTGGCAGTGCATTCATAACAGGTGATGCAGATTTCTGCACTCGGTATCCATGTTTGAGGCATATATGTGATTACTTGGACATCACACTCACAGTGGTTAGAGCAGGGCATTAGGTACCATGACGCCTAGACTCCATCTTTGGCTTTGTCACTGTCCCCTTGCTGATAATAAGCAAGTCAATGAATTAATTTGTGACTCAGTTTCCCAATCTGTAAAATGAGAATAATAATAGTTAGCTAATGCAAGGGAGTGTTGTGAGGTTCAATTCCTAAATACCACTAAAACACTGTGTTACTTGCAGGGATGATATTAGAGAAGTCCAAAGTATTCGGATTTTCAAAGGCGCCTAAGGGAGTTAGAGACTTAACTCCCACTTTCAGTCAATGAGGGTCTAGCCCCTAAGTCTCCTAGACCCTTTACAAATTGCAGTTGTATTATTGTCTCTTAGGATGTCACTGGGCTCTTCTTCCAGGTGTTGAGCCTATTATTGCAGGCATCAGTTCCATCACAAACTGTGATGAGTTCTCATGTGTAGTCAGTCAAGCACCACAGTGTCACCTGTTCTGCAAGGAGTCTGACAGCAATGAAGAAGTGGTATCACATGGCATGCAACCACATGCTTCCCCTTTACTCTTGGTCCCTTGAGTATTACTAGCCTGTAGAACTCAAGAATGGAACATTTTATTTCAGTATTAGGGAACACCTGTTCACCAAAGGTCAGTTCCTGCTCAACTTACACAAACAAACCCACTCTACTGCAAAGTGAGCAGACTGGCAGCAGAGGAAAATCAGCGGCATGTTTGTTATTTCTCTTCCTTTTGTATTCTTCTGTGGAAGGTTAATTCTAAAAAGAATGTTAATAATTAGTACAAGATTAAAACAAATACAAGGGAAAGTATAGGCTTTGCATTGGTTTGAGTGGGTATATTCAACAGTACTCAGTTTGGTAATATTTTCATATCGCTGGTATCATCCCATTCATATTCTGCTCAGAAGAAATCTTCCCTCCTAATAGAATACTGCAAACCCCAAGCACCCCAAAATCATGGATCAGGCCCCCCAAAATCCTGAGTTTTGCTTAAAAACCATTCACAATTTTGTAAAGTTGGTTTCTTTCTATTTGGATTCTAGTTTTGAGCCTTTAGGGTTCACATTTTCCTATGCAACCACAAGAGCTAAAAATTGAGATTCTCATATGACCCCAGGAGCTAGGGCTTTAAGAAAAACAGCAACTATTGCAATCATGATAATATCATGAGAGATGGTAACACTAGTGACATAACTGAAATGAAACTTCTAGGTTCTGGCAGATCTTTCTCTCCTCTCTTAGGGTATATCTACACTATAGACACTGCAGTTACGCTACTGTAGTGTAGACACTTAATATAGTGATGTAAAGGGTTTTATTCTGTCACTGTAGTAGAACCACCCCCTCAAGAGAGAGATTCTTCCATTGACCTAGCTACTTTCATCTACAGAGCTGCTACATCTACAGTGGGGGTTAAGCTGTCCTAACTATGTCACACAGGGTGAGAAATTTTTCACAGCGCTGAGCAATGTAGCTAAGTTGACCTAACTCTCAGCTCTCTGAGCATCCTCTGTCCATGAGGTTGAGTGACTGTGACACAGAGATGCCCAGGCATACCCACGTAGGTATATTGCCTATTGTCATGGTGACTGTGTGATGTTTGTACAGGAAATAATTTTAGAGTTATGCAAGATGTAGGATATTGGGTTTCTTAACTGTTGGGTGAAACTTGTCATCTGAGGTGAGGCAGGTGTCAAGGCTAACTCAGTCAGCACTGAGAACAATGAACAATCATAGAGCCAGCCCTATGTTTACTGTCTGGACCAGATGCAGGTTGAGGATTTATAAAGACAAAAGAACCCCAAGGAAAGTCTCTTAATAGGGGATCCCTAGGGTGAGTGAGAATAGTCTGTACCTGTATCAGAGAAAAGGGCACGATTTTATCCATTACTGGAATTGGAAGAGACTCTTCCAGCAGGGGTGTCTCATGAAAGGTGGATCCCAGTTTATTGAACTGGACAAGAGCTGTAAGGATGGACCACTGGTTGAGAAATAACTTAGACAGGAAAGTAACTTGTTAATATGTGTAGAGGCTATAGATTGTATTTTATGCTTTTCTTTTACTTTTACCTTATGTTTCCAATCCCTTATAGTTGCTTTTATTTGAATCCCTGTCTCAAGCTCTGTTAAATAAACTTCAATTTGGTTTTACTGTAGACATATCTAAACTCTTTGTAATAAGGAGAGTGGTGAAGTGGGGTGCACTGCTTCCATGGAGGCGGTGGATCTGTATACATTGCAGGTGTCCAGAAGATAAGGGAGTGGGCACACAACTGTAGCAAAGGGGTGTGTGTAAATTGTTAGCCTGCATTGGGAAAGAGCAAGGTTTGTGGAGCTTAGAGCGGAGTGCTTGTGTCACTAACAACTAGTAGTTGGGGAGGATTTCCCTGATTGGCACAGACAAGGGGCTCTCTCACACTGTAAGCAGGTGGTAGTGATTAACCCTAGATACCTTGGATAACACTGAAAAGTGTCACAGTGACCATTTTAAACTAGGTTCCATTTGAACAATGCAGAAGTGATGAAACCACAAAAATACTGGACTTTCTGGGCCTCATCTGTCTCATGATGCTGGGTGACCATCTACATTTGGTCCTATTTGAATAATGCAGAAGTGATGAAACCACAAATATCCTGGTAATATGGTAATCTGACCTTTTTCTATCTCTCCTTCCTCTTTTTACCCTCCTGTCCTCAGGCTTCCCATCTTCAAAAGACCTCTGTGCAGCCACCTCACTGACAAACCTGTCACTTTCCTTAATGCAGCACCAGGTGCTACGGTGGATTTCAAGTGCCTGAGTTCAGTTCTTGTATTGCTCAACCTTTAGGCACCTAGGGCAGCTGAATGATTCTGGACCTTTGTTGAGGATTCATACATCTACAAACTGAGAGGCAAATCATGGCTGCAGTTCTACAGGTATGGGAAGCCCCTACCAGTGGAACTGGTATAGTTCCATTGTACGAGGTTTGGGGAAGCAAGAAAGCAGAATTTGGGGGCATGTAGTGGGTGTGATGCTGGGGTTATCCCCTAGGCTTTGTTCTTAAATGTTTGTGTGGGAATATAATATTCACAAAAGGCGCTATCTTGATGACCACTGTGACGTTGTGCAGTCTATATGATTTTGTAAAAACATGATAAGTGAATATAATGTAATTGGAATAGTTTTATAAAAACATAAGTGAGTTTAATGTAACTGAAATATGCTTCATGCAAAAGGTATCATCACAAAGCTTATAATCTACTGAGAGTGATCATCCTATTTGTATAAATGTATCACTCTTGTATCTAAAACTAGAAATATAAAATATAACTCTGAGGGCCTATTGTAATTATGCAAAGTGTGGGCCATTGATGGTGGTTTGGAATCTTGATGACTCCCATTAACCAGAGCCATTGTCTGCAGATGGCTGTATTTACCTGTGAGTCTTCCTGTATATGTGTGTNAGGGAGGGAGGGAGGGAGTGGGGGCCTGACGACATGTACCCAGAATCACCCGCGACACTGTTTTTGCCCCATCAGGCATTGGGATCTCAACCCAGAATTCCAATGGGCGGCGGAGACTGCGGGAACTGTGGGATAGCTACCCACAGTGCAACGCTCCAGAAGTCGACGCTAGCCTCGGTACTGTGGACGAAGTCCGCCGACTTAATGCACTTAGAGCATTTTGTGTGGGGACACACACAATCGACTGTATAAAAACGATTTCTATAAAACCGACTTCTATAATTTCGACCTAATTTCGTAGTGTAGACATACCCCTAGATACCTTGGATAACACTGAAAAGTGTCACAGTGACCATTTTAAACTAGGTTCCATTTGAACAATGCAGAAGTGATGAAACCACAAATATACTGGACTTTCTGGGCCTCATCTGTCTCATGATGCTGGGTGACCATCTACATTTGGTCCTATTTGAATAATGCAGAAGTGATGAAACCACAAATATCCTGGTAATATGGTAATCTGACCTTTTTCTATCTCTCCTTCCTCTTTTTACCCTCCTGTCCTCAGGCTTCCCATCTTCAAAAGACCTCTGTGCAGCCACCTCACTGACAAACCTGTCACTTTCCTTAATGCAGCACCAGGTGCTACGGTGGATTTCAAGTGCCTGAGTTCAGTTCTTGTATTGCTCAACCTTTAGGCACCTAGGGCAGCTGAATGATTCTGGACCTTTGTTGAGGATTCATACATCTACAAACTGAGAGGCAAATCATGGCTGCAGTTCTACAGGTATGGGAAGCCCCTACCAGTGGAACTGGTATAGTTCCATTGTACGAGGTTTGGGGAAGCAAGAAAGCAGAATTTGGGGGCATGTAGTGGGTGTGATGCTGGGGTTATCCCCTAGGCTTTGTTCTTAAATGTTTGTGTGGGAATATAATATTCACAAAAGGCGCTATCTTGATGACCACTGTGACGTTGTGCAGTCTATATGATTTTGTAAAAACATGATAAGTGAATATAATGTAATTGGAATAGTTTTATAAAAACATAAGTGAGTTTAATGTAACTGAAATATGCTTCATGCAAAAGGTATCATCACAAAGCTTATAATCTACTGAGAGTGATCATCCTATTTGTATAAATGTATCACTCTTGTATCTAAAACTAGAAATATAAAATATAACTCTGAGGGCCTATTGTAATTATGCAAAGTGTGGGCCATTGATGGTGGTTTGGAATCTTGATGACTCCCATTAACCAGAGCCATTGTCTGCAGATGGCTGTATTTACCTGTGAGTCTTCCTGTATATGTGTGTGCTGGCAAGTGAATAATGCAGCCTTGCAGTGACATGTGATCATGTCACCTGAACTGGAATCCATCTTTAACCTGGTGCTTTTCCAGTGAGGGGTGGGGGAACCCAGAGGGACAAAGGATTCCCGCCTTATGCAAAAGATATATAAAGGGGTGGAAGAGAACAGAGG
>QXTE01000044.1:3659218-3698370 GCA_003942145.1 Platysternon megacephalum
CCCAAGAGGAGGGTGAAAAGCCTGCATTTAAAATGCCAGCTCCCTCTCTTGTAGATCAGGTTTTAAGGGAAACCTGGGGGTCAAGTCTCCCGGAGGGGGGGGCCCATCCAGCTGACCTGTTGGAAACAGAAAGTGAGGTGCCCAAAGGGGTACAGAGCACCCCATTGAAAAAGGCTGTTCTTACCCCACTTGTAAGAGATGAAACTCTCTCTCCTAGACAGGGGGGGGGAAATCTCTGCATGAGTGAAACTCTACCAGGGGGCGGGGACCAGCCCAGAGAAATTCCGGAGGGAGGGGCCGAGGGCAGGCAGGGTTGTAGTACACCCTTTCCTGGCCAAAGACCCAAACACATGCCTGAATTAGCAGCTTTCCCCACAGAGGCTGAAGATTCTGAATCAGAGTGTCTTCCAGAAGGCACAGAGAACTGGGAAAATGCAATAGATGCTAAACAGGTCAAATTGAGTGAACAAAACCTGTCCACCGTAGATTTGCTGTTAACCTTGTGTCTTTTGCTGATTCACCTCTGGGATAAAACAAAAGAATTCATACTAGTGGTAAACCCTCTAAAAACATGGAACATACCTGATTTATGGAGAAAACTGTTGTACATGCTAGGGATGGTAACAAGACAGCCCCACAAGCATGTTGCTTTGCAGCCTATACCTGTAAATAGACTGGAAGCTTGGCACAGCAGCAAAAGCATAACAGGCCCATGCTGCTGTGTAGAAGGGGAAACTGAGGCACACCGCCTCATGGCCTTGGTGGTTAAAGGTCAAGACACCTCCACTTTAACAGGTATTGCTGTCTGCATTCTGTTAATGCTACACCCCAACCTGTTTTCAGGCATCTGGGGATCAGGAACCTCAAAATGGGCTAAAACCCCTAGAACTGACATATGGTTTCAAGGTACTGAAAAGAAGTGTGATCAAAGACAAACAGGAATTTTACG
Source organism: Platysternon megacephalum (assembly GCA_003942145.1). Lineage (NCBI taxonomy): Eukaryota > Metazoa > Chordata > Testudines > Platysternidae > Platysternon > Platysternon megacephalum. The sequence goes on from QXTE01000044.1 coordinate 3,660,168, forward strand.
GGTACTGCCTCCGCCATGGACAGTGTCCAAGTCTCTGGCAGTAAGTTCAGGGGGAGGGTGTGACGGTACCTCCCATAAGGCTTTGTGGGAATATGACATAACTGGAATATGTTTTGTGCTGCCTGTGCCAGGTACATATCTATGTAAAGGTTATGATCTACTAGTTATGTTCACCCTAGTTGTATGCAGGCACCATTTGTGTGTTCAAAGTTATGAACATGGGCTGTGTAATTGCTTGATTCCTAAGGGGCCTCAGTTAGAACATTTGGTGACTTCTGGGGAAAGGAATGTGCAAATTAGGTGTTCAGTCAGGGGGCACTTAACAGACAAAAGAGCTTGGAAGATTCCAATCCACATCAGAAGTCTACCTGAGGACGTTCAAGGCAGCATGTGGGTAATGGCTGCTACCTGCAGTCCTGAGTCATGCATGGGCATGTGACCTGCCCATGTGATTTTCGAATCTCCATTCTGTGACAGGATTCTACAGAGGGAGAGGAGGGGGTCTCCACCCACAAGAGACAGTCTATTTAAACCTGTGGGAGACCCCTCCATTTTGTCTTCAGCTGGCTAAAGAAGGAGCCTCTCCACCCCCACAGGACACTTGAAGGAAACTGAAAACTACAGGGGGTGTGAGTGATTGCTGGACCCAGGCTAAAAGAAGATTAGCCTGTAAAAGGGAACATTTTGGAACTGGTGAGGATCTTATCTGTATTTAGTGCAATTAGACATAGATTTGCGTATTTTATTTTATTTTGCTTGGTAACTTCTTTTGTTCTGTCTGTTACTACTTGAAATCACTTAAATCCTACTATCTGTATTTAATAAAATCACTTTCTACTTATTAATTAACTCAGAGTATGTATTAATACCTGGGGGAGCAAACAGCTGTGCATATCTCTCTATCAGTGTTATAGAGGGCGAACAATTTATGAGTTTACTCTGTATAAAGCTTATACAGGGTAAAACGGATTTATCTGGGTTTAGACCCCATTGGGAATTGGGCATCTGAGTGTTAAAGGCAAGCAGACTTCTGTGAGCTGTTCTCAGGTAAACCTGCAGCTGGTTATTCAGACTCCTGGGTCTGTGTCTGGAGCAGACGGGCGTGTCTGGCTTCAGCAGCAAGACGGGCGTGCTGAAAACACTGAGCTGGCAGGGGAGAATAGAACCAGAGGTAGCCTTTGCACATCAGCTGGCAGCTCCCAAGGGGGTTTCTGTGAACCAACCCGTCACAACCACCCTGGAGGTTTGAAATCCTGTATTAATCCACAGAACAGAACCATCACAGACAGCAGCCAGACATGCTTTCCAGACATTCCCCTGCCAACATACCTCCCTGTCCTGGAAAGAAAATGAGAAAGTAGTTCCATCTTCATGCCCATTCATTCCACGGCTTTTTACTGAGGTTGTCAACAGGTGGGTTTAGATCAGGGGTCTCAAACTCAAATGACCACGAGGGCCACATGAGGACCAGTGCATTGACCCGAGGGCCGCATCACTGACACGCCCCTCGCTGCCTCTGGCCCCGCCCCCACCCCACCCCTTCCATTAGGCCCCACCCCTTCCCCACCTCTCCCCGCCCCATTCAAACCCCTTCCCGAAGTCCCCACCCAACGCTGCCCCCAGGGGGTGCAGGAGGTGTGCAGGGTGCAACGGGGGCTCAGGACAGGGAGTTGGTGTGTGGGGTGCAAGAGGGTGAGGGGTGCGGCAGGGGGTCGGGGTGCAGGGTGCAGCAGGGGGCTCGGGGCAGGGGGTTGGGGTGCGGGATGTGGCAGGGGGCTCGGGGCAGGGGGTTCGGGTGCGGGAGGGGTGTGGGGTGCAGCAGGGGGCTCAGGAAAGGGGTTGGGGTGCGGGACGGGTGCGGGGTGCGGCAGGGGGCTCAGGCAAGGAGTTGGGGTGCAGGAGGGGTTCAGGGAGCGAGCTCCAGCCCGGCACCGCTTACCTAGAGCGGCTCCGGGGTGGCAGCAGCGCGCACCGGGGCCAGGGCAGGCTCCTTGCCTGCCCTGTCCCCCGGCGCTGCTCCCTTCCAGGAAGCAGCTGGAACCCTGTTCCTGCAGCCCCTGGGGGAGGGGGAGGGGCTCCGGGTTGCAGCCATGTGCTGCTCTTGCCACTCCTCCAGGTACCTCCCACAAAGCTCCCATTGGCCGCGGTTCCCTGTTCCCGGCCAATGGGAGCTGCGGGGGGCGGTGCCTGGAAGGAGGAGTCCTCTGCCTTCTTCCCCCTCCCCCCGCCCGAAGGGGCTGTGCTGCCGCTGCTCTCTGAAAGCAGCGTCGCAGCACCACAGAGGGGAATCCCGCGGGTAGGCAGAGGGGAGGGGAGGGGAGGGGTGCGGGAGGGGAGCTCGGCGGGCCGCACGCAAGAGCCCCGCGGGCCGCATGCGGCCCGCGGGCCGCGTGTTTGAGACCCCTGGTTTAGATAGTGTCATCTGTGCTGATAATTGTAGGGATGTAGATGCTGGACTGAAACCCCTACTGCCAGGGAATCTTTAAGTTCTTCTCTGGATAGCTGCCAAGGACAGGCAGAAGGAACATTGGCTGAATGCCTGTTTGGAAGCTATTCTAAAGGAAATGTTTAATACTTACATCAATGTTGTCCAAAGTGTGGGATGTGCCCCCAAGGGATGCAAAGAACTAGCTGAGGGACCCAGACAGGCTTGTCAATTCTTCTCCAGCTTTATTTTTTTAAAGGAATTGTCTAGCTGTTATGGTTGCAGATTAAATTCAATGCTGATAAATTCAAAGTAAAGTACATTTGAAAAAATAATTCCAACTATACATACAAAATGATGGGATCTAATTAGCTGTTAACACTCATAAAAGAGATCTTGGAGTCATCATGGATAGTTCTCTGAAAACATCTGCTCAATGTGCAGCAGCAGTCAAAAAAGCTAACAGAATGTTAGGAACCATTAAGAAAGGTCTAGATAATAAAACAGAAAATATCATCATGCCACTATAGATGCCCCCTGGGTTATGCAAACCTGACTTACGCAAATCCACACTTACGGAAAAAGTTCTGTAAGCTAGAAATAGGAGGGGTGGTTGTTTTTTTGTGTGTAATGGTCGGGTATACGTTTCCGACTTAGGCAAAATTCGAGTTACGCAAGGTGTTCCAGAACGGAACGCTTGCGTAAGTCGGGGAGCATCTGTATATAAATCCATGGTATGCCCACACCTTTAATACTGTGTGCAATTCTGGTCACCCCATCTCAAAAAAGATTCAGAAAAGAGCAACAAAACTGGATTTAAAAAAAAGAATTAAATAAGTGCATTGAGGATAGGTCCATCAATGGCATGCAAACCCATGCTCTGGATATCCTTAAACCTCCAACTGCCAGAAGCTTGCATGGATCACTCAATAATTGCTCTGTTCTGTTCATTCCCTCTGATGCATCTGGCAGCGGCCACTTCAGAAGACAGGATACTGAGCTAGATGGACCAATATGGCCATTGTTATGATGATTCCTTGTAACTGATGCAGTGACATTCACCTGAGTTTTCAGAGAGCCTGAAACAACTGCCTCATTCACTTCAATAAGTGCTAATCCCAGGGCTTGTGTAGACTAGGATAAAAGTTGTATTTTAAAAACTTTCATGCTAACATGTTTTAAAATCCTAGCATAGGCAGGGCAAGTAGCGTTATAACGTGTTAGTTGGTAGATATGAATTCTTGGCTTCCCATAGGGTTCACTCAAGACAAGCCCTGAAATAATATAAACTACAAGCAGAATCATTTTGTTTTTATTGAAGCCTTTTACACCTTTTTTATACCACACAAAAAAGACAAGACTATTTCCTCCCTTGGAAGGTCACTTATGGGGCAGAGAACCTTAGGGCTTGAGCCAGATTCTGCTGAGTTTATGGTAAAGATTCTATTAACCTCAAAGAGTTGTGGATCTGGCTCTTTATGAAGGCATTCTGAACTACAGGTGACATTTACCCATAATGATTTGGGATCTTAGGGGGGAAAAAAAGGAGAGGGGATGTTTTGACATATTTTTAAAGCTTTGCACTTTCCCTTTGACTTAGCTTTTAGTTTGGATCAGGAATTTATCTCTATAAGATTTTTAATGTAAAAAAAAACAAAACTAGAAAATTCAGTACAATGTACTGATGAAATGCTATTAACAAAATGACCAGAGCTGGGATTTTTTCCCATATGCAACTGGTCTCCAAACAACATAATTAACCATAACATTCCTATATACTATTGAAATGTATTTTTTTCAGTGTAATGGCTATGACTACCATAGTCAATTGTTCATGATTCATATTTGGTGCCAAGTGCCCATAATAAGCTTTAGGCAACATTTTGTAGAAAATTATCTTCAGGCTTTCTTTCTAGATATGCTGAAATGTCTAAAATTTAACAACGATAACAAAATCCGTGTGTCATTTGCCACATTGGAGGGGGAAATGCTCTTGGCAAAGTTTGAGAGAATGCGTCCTGCGCCGAGGTGGCAATGTTGGAAGTAAAGGATAATTATAAACACTGGGTTGTCTGGAACTGGGATTGTCCAGCTACATCCGATGTCTACATCATGACAGTTGTTGGGGCTGAAATGGTTTTGGGTTAAAGGGATTGTTATGTTTTGCAGAGAAAGACAATTATTTTGAATAGTGAAAAGTACCCTAAGGGGTGAACAAATGTCCCTCTCGGTTATAAGCAATTGGTTTCGTCTATAGGGATAAAAACTGTCAGCATAACAAAAGTCACAGCAGTGAAAACTCCCTACCTTCGCCGTCTGGGCTGCAGAGGGCAGTGGGACGAGCGAAACAAGTTTTAGGAAAGTCTTTGGACTTAATCTTTCCCTGGTGTAACCGAAGTGCAGGGGGGATCGGGCCCCTTGTAGACAACCCAACCCGCGGGACAGCGCAGCGCCTCCCCGGAGCTGTCCTGTAGGGGGAGCCCGCGGCCTGGCCAGGGCTGGAGGCGGATGGGATAACATTGGCCCGTGCTGGGAGTGAGACCCCACCCCCACCCCCACCGGGAGGCAGCGCTGCTCTCTCAGGGGAACTCTGCGGAGCAGCCTCTGGAAGGGGTGGAGGCGGCCGCTTGCCAGGCAGGATCTGCCGCGGCTCCCCACTGCGTGACGCGCTCTGGCAGCGGCTCCGGCCAACTTTGCCGGTCCGGCGTGGCGGAGCGGCCTCCCGGCGGTATCCCTCCGCCGGCCTCACCATGAGCTCCGACTGCACCAGCTACCTGAGCGCCGACGGGGCGTTGGTGAGCGGCTTCAGCTGCCCGCGGGCGGACGGCGAGGCGAGCGCCGTGTACTGCTGCGGCTTCCAGGACGTCAAGTACTGCTGCGATGACCCCAACAGCTTCTTCCCCTACGAGCACGGCTACATGTGGTGGCTCAGGTGAGAGCGGCTCCCTCCGCCGGCCACGAGGGCGCAGACCGCGACCCGTCCCGGGCGTTGGGTGAGGTGAGGTGAGGGTCCTCACGGGGCCGGGGGCACAGACCGACCGGCCCGGGGCGTTGCGGGGTCCGAACGAGGCCGGGGGCACGACCCGACCCGTCCCGGTTGCTGGGTGACGGGGTCGGGAGGGTCCGCACGGGGCCGGGCGCACAAGACTGACCTGACCTGGGCGTTGGGTGAGGGAGGGTGCGCGCGCTGGAGGCGGGGGCACACACCCTGCATCTCTACCTGGGGCATTCCATGCTGGGCCAGGGGCAGGGGCTCTCCAGCTGGGTGCTGGGTCGGGAATACATGCAAGGGACAAGTATCAGGAGGTAGCCCTGTTAGTCTGTATCCACAAAAACAACAAGGGACTGTGTCACAGAACCTCCCCCACTGCCTTGGGCATCGGGGGTACTGCAGGGATAGAGTCACAGGAGACTTTCTACCCTGCCCCTGGATTGCTCTTAGACTAGGACAGTGTGAAGGAGATTTGAATACTGAGGAAGATGTTAAATGTCTCATGGAAAAAACACTTTTTCTGCAACACAGGGAGAGTCTTTAAAAAGTGACTGGAAACTAATCTCCTGTGAGGGAGCATCCCTCCCACCTAGTGTGTGAGACTTGGCAGCTCTGCACTTGTTATCCTGGGCCTGTGAAAGGTGCTATGTGTGTTCAGCTTAATTTGTGTGAAGTTTGTTTTGATATTTGCTTGCACCCAGATATTTTTAAGCTCTCTTTCCTCTGAGGACTGTAATGGCAGAATTACAGTTATTAACATTAAGGGACTTTTAAAAAAACTCCAGGCACAGGATAAGAATTCAGACTTATTAAAATCTGTACTACAGCTGATGAAAAAAATTCAGTTGAAACGGTTTTGCAACAAACACTGAGATTTTTTATTAATTTTTTTTGCAAAAAGTGTCTACTTTTTGTGGAAAACAGTTTTGTTTTTTGTTTTTCAAAAAATGAAAACTCAAAGTTTTTGGTTTTGGAAGGACACTTTTAGTTTTCTGACAAAATGTCAACACTTTCTTTTGGCAATCCTATTTTCTGCCCATCTCTAATCTTTACCCACTGCTGTAAATTGGCTCATAAGAGACCTTTGTCAATTTTGGCTATCCACTTTCAGATGCCACTAGTAAGATCATAGCAGTTAGAAAAGATGTGTTAGGTTGAGTCCATATGTGCTTGTGTGAGGCCCCATGTTCGCTTTCATTTTGGAATATGCCTGAATCTCTCCCAGCAGTGTCTCCTTTCCTCTTTGTTCAACATGGGGAATCTGTCTGCAGCTCCTTGAAGTGCAACTTGAACTGTTAAAGTGTTTGAAAATAATACTATGCAGCACACTGAAAAGAAAGGAAACTGGGATTGTGTAAACTGCTTTGTGCAAAGGAAGAAATTGTGGAGACACTAAAAATAGTATATTTTGTTGTCTTGTGCAGTAGAAGATTAATGTCCTTTTATGTAGTAAAAAACAGAGGGCAAAATTATCTGCTTGCATAACTCTATTGAAGTCGATGGAATTACACCAGCAGGGAATTTGATCCTGAAATCAACAGAATTACAATAGTAGGGGATTTGACCATGAAGTCAGTGGAATCACAACAGCAGGGAATTTGGCCATAAGTCTTGAGGATGTCCCTATCTGTCACAGCTACCAATTCCAGCTAAGAAGGTTTGGTCTGGACTCCATCGTGATTGTTAGAATCTTTTCTCAATCAGCCATAGGATCAATATCAAACAAAATGAGTCTTTTCCTCCCCACCCTCCCAAGAATGAATGTATCACCTTGAAGCACTTGTCTAATGCTGGTGTGCAAAGAGGCTGCATCCATGAGAACAAAATATTTCAGCAAGTTGACTCCTCCTTAGGACACTTTTACCAGTGCTTGCCTCCAGATTGTTAGGTGGTGGATACTCATGTTGAAAGATGAATCATTGCAACCAGAGGGACTAGTTCTAGGGCCAAGATGTATATGCAGTCACTTGGTAAAACTCTGGTGCGGGTCTGGGGGAGGAGGGAGAGTGCCACCAGTAATAAGTCATCATCCATTTTTCTGGGAAAACCACAGTTCATTTCGCAAAATGGATCAGATGTTCTAGGCTTTTATTATATTAAACATGCAAGTAAAATTCATCAGAAAAATAATGTACAATTTTAATTGTTTAACAATGGGAATATTTAATTAACTCACTCTCTATGTTTGCAACCATGCCTCCTTGTGTTGTGATTCTATTAGCCTTCAGGTTAGCTTAGGTGGGAGACCTCTGAGGGTCACTGTCACCTAAGTCTTCAGAACATGATTTTTGTGATTCAGTGTCTTCTTCCACTTCAGTTCATTAGGAAGCTAGTGTGCCAACATAGTGCTGTGGTGATGTTTTTCCAGGTGAGATGTAATATTAAGGGTCTCCTTCCTGACAGTCTCCACAGAGCCCTGGGTAGGAGTCGCCTAGCCTAGCCTAGCCACACCACATGGCCACGAATCTATTTGAGCAATAGAAGGCAGTTAGGAACTGTGAGCAATTCACTTGAGCCCAATAATCTAAAGACTGAGGGTCTAAATATCCCTTTCCCTCTAACTATCCATCAGCTCATCTATCCAGCTGCAGTGGTCCTGGAACCAACGTTTCAATTTCCCTATCATGTGTACTATTTAGAGCTAGGTATAAATAGTTATTTACAGCACTAGCCTTAGTGTAGATTAAACTGAATTGTAGTGTTTTATTTTATTAGATTTTTTTTAGACTGTTTTGGTTGCGGTAGGCCTTGCCCAAGATAAGAGACTTCTAAGAAACAGGGTTTGATAGGTCTTCCCCTTACTCCCACAATGTTCTCCTTTGGGGAGTAAGGGAGGCGGGTGGGTTTTGGAATGGACATGAGCAACACATCTCGACGAACATCTGTTATGAAAAGTAGGTAACCGTTTTTCTTCTTCGAGTGATTGGTCATGTCAGTTCCAAGTAGGTGACTCCCAAGCAGTCACTCGGAGGAGGGGTCGGTGTTCACTGAGTTGCAGATTGTAGCACAGCTCTGCCAAAAGCAGCATCATCTCTAGCCTGCTGAGTGATGGCATAGTGCGACGTAAAGGTGTGAATAGACTACCACGTCGCCACCCTGCAGATGAAGCTTGCGCTCTCATGGAGGGAGCTGTCAATAGTGGGGTTGGCAGCTTTGCTAGGTCATAGCACATGTGATACACACTGTGATCCATTAAGAGATCCTTTGAGATGACACCAGTAGCCCTCTCATCCACTCCACAATTGTGACAAAGAGCAGGGTCGAATTCCTAAACGGCTTCATCCGCTCGATGCTAAACGCTAACGCCTGTCTGACATCCAGGGAATGGAGTATATGTTCTCAGTTAGTGGCATGTGGCTTAGGGAAGAACACTGGCAGAAAAACGTCCTGATTCGCATGAAATTGCGAGACCACCTTTGGGAGGAAAGCTGGATGTGGCTGCAACTGCACCTGGTCCTTGTAAAACACAGTATAAGGAGGCTCGGATGTCAGGGCCTTGAGCTCAGATACCCTCCTAGCTGAAGTTGTAGCCACAAGGAATGCGACCTTGCAAGAGAGTTAGAGGAGAGAACATGTCACCAGGGTCTTGAAAGGAGTCTCGAGAGCAACAGATTGAGATCCCATGGGGGAATCAGCTTTCTTACTTGAGGATACAGTCTATCTAGCCCCTTGAGGAAGCGGCCAACCACAGGGTTAAGCAAATACTGAACGGCCCGCTGAGCCGGGATGGAAAGCTGAAATCGCAGCCAGGTGCACTTTTATTGATGATACTGCCAGCCCCTGCTGCTTTAAATTAAATAAGTAGTCCAAGATGAAGGGAATCGAGGATTGCAATGGAGGAGTGCCCTTCTGAATAGACCAAATTGAAAATATCTTCCACTTAGCCAGATAAGTTGCATGAGTAGAAGGTTTTCTGCTGCCAAACCTCCCTGACCAAGTCTGTGCATGTAAGTTCTAACGGGTTCAGCCATGGAGCTTCCATGCTGTGAGGTGGAGAGACTTCAGGTTGGAGTAGCCATCGTACGGGTGGCCGAATCTGCCGAGTCGAAGGCGGCCTGTAGCGAGGTCCTTGCAACCACCTTGCCTTCCTCCAAGACTGCACCAAACTTGGAGTGGGAGTCCGTGGGAAGCAATTCCTGGAACTTGGCCAAGTTGTTCCAGGAGTTGTAGCAGTAATGGCTGAGGACCGCCTGCTGGTCCGCTATGCGAAGCTGGAGACCCCCGGTGGAGTACATCTTCCGACTGAAGAGGTCTAGCTTGTTAGCCTCTTTGGATTTGGGGGTAGGCCCTGACTGTCCCTGACGCTTCTTGTGGTTAGCTGTGGGTGGGTAAAGAGATGTTTGTACCCTTTGGAAGACACAACGTATTTGCGTTCCTCCCCCTTAGCCGTGGGAGGATAGAGGCGGGTGTGTGCCACAACACCTTAGTGGTGTTTTGGATAGTCTTGATGAGGGGCAGCGCTACCCTCGAAGGTCCTTCAGTGGGCAGAATGTCCACCATCGGTTTGGTCTCCTCAGAGACCTCCTCCGCCTGCATATTTAGGTTCTGGGCCACCCTCCTAAGTAGTAGATGCGCCGAGTCCATGGCAGGGAGCGTAGTAGAGGCACCCGGCACCACCTCATCTAGGGAGGATGAGGACGACGCACTTGGGGGCACTGGGTCTTCTTGACCTCCGACTTGCAGGGATCCACCTGTGTGGCGATCCCTTGAGTGGTGCAGAGGATAGCGGTAGTGCCCAGTGCCGCAGCAGTGTCAGTACCGGAGCCCATGCTGGGCCCTGCCTCGGTGCTGGCGCCAACCTGGGCGTCCATGTTTTGCCCATGGGGAGGCTCCCGGGTTACCAAGATGGCCAAAGGGGGGATCTGAACCTCCGAGGCCACCGACAGGGATCTGGAACCTGGTCCCTGGGCTTGGTGGTAGGCCCACAGTGTCCAAAAGGGCCACTGGGCCGGCACCTGCCACTGTGGAGGCCAGGACATCAGAGGCACTGGCTACCCTACGTCCTGCCTCAGGCGGTGCTGGGAATGGTGCCAGGAGTGGTACCAGCTATGCCTGGACACATAGAAGTCCGTCTCCAACTCCGAAGAATAGTCCAATCCTGGTGACCAGGGCGGTGCAGACCAAGACGATGCTGGGGAATGGTGCCGTGGCGAGGGAGATCAGCGCCGCATCATTGTAGGCTTGCCCCTGGATGGCACGGTACCTCTCTGTAGAGCCGGTGCCAGAGCGGGAGACTATGCAGTCATAGCAATCAAGTCCCTGGCTGCTTCAAATGTGTCTGCTGTGGATAGAAGGTCTATGTCCTCCTCCAGGTCCTGTACCAGGGAGTCCACCAGGACCGGACTCGACAGAGCTCCCCGCGAGGCTGGAGTCAGTGGTGCCAGTATAGACTGGACCAAAACTGGGTGTCCTGATGCAGGACGCACCCCACTGGTGTCTGCTCACTCCACTAATTTAGTGGGGTGAGCGCCCCCTGTCCGCTCTCTTCTTTTTGTGCGGCACCAGTGAAAGGAAGCGGTGCCTTGCACTGGCACTGGAGGTTGTTTTCAGCGCCGGAGAATGGCAGTGCCAAGATTCCTTAACTGAGTCCTTTCTCAGTGCCGAAGCCTCCCGCATCGAGGCAGGCACTCCGCGCACTGAAGTTCCAGGCGTGGGGTCGGACGCCGCCTGGGCTGGCTTGGGACAAAGGGCCAACTCCATCAAGAGGAGCTTCAGTCGAAAGTCCCGCTCCTTTTTAGTTCTGGGCTTGAAGCCCCTGCAGATCTTGCACCTGTTGGATTAGTGTGCCTCGCCCAGGCACTTCAGACAGGAGCTGTGTGGGTCTCCCTTTGGCATAGGCTTCAGGCAGGACCCACACGGCTTGAAACCCTGAGACCAAGGCATGCCCCGGTCCCCGGGCAGGAGCAAAAGATAGTGTGAGGGGGAACCCCCAGTTAAAACCTGACTAACTACTAACACTAATACACCTCTACCTCGATATAACGCTGTCCTTGGGAGCTAAAAAATCTTACCGCGTTATAGGTGAAACTGGGTTATATCAAACTCGCTTTGATCCACTGGNCCCCCCCCCCCCCCCCCCCCCCCCCCCGGAGCACTGCTTTACCGTGTTATATCCGAATTGGTGTTATCGGGTCGCGTTATATCGAGGTAGAGGTGTACTAACTACAAATTTTAAAACTATTTACAGAAAAAAATGGATAACAGTCCACTAGGGAATCGCTTGCTAAACACAAGAGAGAGAAAGCAGCTCCAACGACCATCACTGGTGGTAAGAAGGAACTGAAGAGGTGGCGGGTCAGCAGGGACCTATATACACCGCTATGAGGGCGCCACTCCAGGGGGCTCCACAGCCGACCCAACGGGTACTGCCAGGGGAAAAACCTTCCGATGACTGTGCACACAGCGTGCACACAACTACTTGGAATTGATATGAGCAATCACTCGAAGAAGAAAGCATATCTCTTTCGGTGTTCTGGTCACAGGCTGTACAAAGGGCTATAGAATTCCTATGGAATGTTTGTGTTTTGTAGTGTGTCCTTAGAGCAGAGTTTAACTGCTCGTGTCCATCATATAAAACACCATGGAAAAATATTTTAAAATGGATAAATGGAGTTATTAAAAATATCTCTAAGCAGAGCCCATTAATAAATGTTCACAAATACATCTATCTCCAAGAAATGTTAATTACTTATGTGGAAATTGCGAGAGAGATCATTCCTTAAGTCACAAGTCAAATGGCAGCTCACAATCACTGGGACACTGCAAATCCTTCAGCTTCCCAACACTATGAGAATGGTTTATAGTACGTGCCATAGTTTATAGTATACAGTAACTCATCACCTAAAGTCATCCCGGTTAACGTTGTTTCGTTGTTACGTTGCTGATCAATTAGGGAACATGCTCGTTTAAAGTTGCGCAATGCTCCCTTCTAACGTCGTTTGGCAGCTGCCTGCTTTGTCCATTGCTTGCAGGAAGAGCAGCCCATTGCAGCTAGCTGGTTGGGGCTTGTAACCAGGGTGGACCGGCAGCCCCCCTAAGTTCCCTGTGCTGCAGCCGCCCAGCAGGCTAGCAATTGCAGGCAGTTCAGCTGTCCCTCCCCCCACTGCCATGTGCTGCTCCTGCCCTCTGCCTTGGAGCTGCTCCCAGAGACTCCTGCTTGCTGTACGAGGGGACGGGGGAAGTGGGAGACTAATGTCAGGGTGTCCCCCACCCCCCTGCTCCTGCACCCCGCTTACCCCTTCTCCATATAGAGCAGGGAGGGGACACAGACGGAGAGAGACAGAGAGAGCTTGGGGCAGCAGCTGCTGTCTCAACTTCCTGATCCACTTAAAAAGACAATGCACTTAAGAATGGGTCAGCTTATTTAAAGGGGCAGTGTGCATCTCTCTCTCTCTCTCTCTCCCACACACAAGGTGTGTGTCTGTCTCTGTCTGCTATGCTGTCTCCCCTCCCTCGTGTTCATGCTGCCTTGTGTGAGAGGCTACATTAACAACAATGTGTTAACCCTTGAGGGCTCAGCCGAGTGCTAGTTCATCATTTAGCAGCAAAAGCAGCAAAGAATCCTGTGGCACCTTATAGACTAACAGAGGTTTTGCAGCATGAGTCTCTAAGGAAAAGGATAAATGGACACAAATCAGATATTAGGAATGGCAATATACAAAAACCTGTAGGAGAACACTTCAACCTCCCTGGACACACAATAGCAGATGTTAAGGTCACCATCTTGCAGCAAAAAAACTTCAGGACCAGACTTCAAAGAGAAACTGCTGAGCTTCAGTTCATCTGCAAATTTGACACCATCAGCTCAGGATTAAACAAAGACTATGAATGGCTTGCCAACTACAGAACCAGTTTCTCCTCCCTTGGTTTTCACACCTCTACTGCTAGAACAGGACCTCACCCTCCCTGATTGAACTAAACTCGTTATCTCTAGCTTGCTTCTTGCTTGCATATATATACCTGCCCCTGGAGATTTCCACTTACTTGCATCCGAAGAAGTGGGTATTCACCCACGAAAGCTCATGCTGCAAAACCTCTGTTAGTCTATAAGGTGCCACAGGATTCTTTGCTGCTTTTACAGATCCAGACTAACACGGCTACCCCTCTGATATTTAGCAGCAAGGCATTCCCTGGGAAATATCCCTCCCTCTTCCACCCTCTAACTTCACCACCTCAACCAAGCTTCACAATCATCATAGCTGTGAACAGTATTAAATTGTTTAAAACTTATACTGTGTGTATATCTATATAATATATAGCTTTTTGTCTGGTGAAAAAAATTTCCCTGGAACCTAACCCCCCCTATTTACATTAATTCTTACGGCGAAATTGGATTCACTTAACATCGTTTCGCTTAAAGTCGCATTTTTTAGGAACATAACTGCAACGTTAAGTGAGGAGTTACTGTAGTTCTATCCCAAAAGAGTTAAAAATGTCTAGCCACTGAGAACAGTTTGACTTGTTTGTCTTTGTTCCAGAGCAGAATCTATATCACATTCATTATCAAGCACTTTTAAAACAACTAACTTTTAAACTAATCTCTCAAATGTTTCTTCTAGTTCTGGAGCACTTTTAAAACAGTTGGGATCATCACCATCTTTTAAATACTGTGGCTACTAGGACTTAGAAATTATATAACATTTCAAGGGCTTGATTCTCTACTGCTTTAGCCCTTGTGCAGTCACAGTGTTGCTGAGAGTGGGTGCAAAATACTACTGCTCTGATTTGGTAAAATTTTGTCCCACATGACACTCTGCGCTCATGTGAGTGACTACACCAGGGCTAAAGCAATGGAGAATCAGGCCTTACATCTTCAAAGCAATGTACAGTAATCAAATAATGAATCAAAATCCTATTATAAGGACCACCTGTGACGGTACCTCACACCACCTCTAAAAGATGACTCTGCTTTGGCTGTTCATTGCTGTTCTGCTTGAAAATATAATTCACGGAAATATTGTTTTCATGAGCTTTCTTTGCAACCATGTCTTGACATGAACCTGGGGAGCGATTGAGACTAAGCTGAGTAAGCTAAATGCATGATGTATCCATATGCAGTAGTTAGAAGGTAACTCAGTTTTAATCGTGTTTGCTCTATAATACGTACCATTTTAAATATTCAAAGTTCTTAAAAAATGCTGCATAATGAATCCTCCCAATGCATTTGGGAGGGGGTGGCTGGCCTGCCAAGAGCACACAGGAAGTTGGGTGTCAGAGCTAGGATTAGAACTCAGAAATTCCTGTCTCCAAGTTCTGTGCTCATTAGACTACCAGTCATGCCTCTCTAATCAATAGTAGTTACCCTTCCTAACATTTGCAGGACAGTTTTTTTTCTGTGGGTCTGTTCCATGGTTAATTATAGAGTCCTGAACATCCATCATGAGTGTTTGATGCTTTCTCTCACTGATTTTTTTTCTTCCAGTTATTTTTCTTTGTATTTGTTACCCACTCCTCACCTCTTTCTTTCTTTCATTTTGTTACAGCGTCTTTGTTTCTGTGGAATTTTGCCTTCTCCCCCCACCCCCACCCCCACCCAGCTCAGTTGCTTTCTCATAGCTTATTCATTATTGAACTCTTGCTTGCTGTCTTTTCAGTCCTCGTTTTCCTTTATTGAGACTTCATCCCTTTACCTATTTCTCATTCTCTCCCTGACTTCTTTTCTCACAGATGCTTTCACACTTTATGTATTTTGGCCTCTTCTTTCATGGCTTTTATTTCCTCTTTCACATCAGAGCCTGGCTTTTATTACAAAGGATTCTATATATGAGGGTCTATGTAGCTGAACCAAGGCTTATGTATCTTTATGGATTTATTGGCCCCAAACCTGAACTGTGGCTGAGGAATGCTCTGTGTAGTTCAGGGGAGAAGTGCAAAGGTGTCTTTATTTAAGCCACCTTTGTGTGCCCTCAATCCTGGGTTAATCTACACCAGTCTGGTACCATCACATAATTTAGCATGGCCTTAGTCTGCTCTAAATTGTGACTTAACTGTTACAACTGCTAGCTATACCTATGCTCCTTTTCCCTAGCCACTCCCCCTGCACTAGCCAGTGAGAGGGGGTTGGGATAGGAGCAACTCTGCAGGTTCTAGAGACAACCCAAATATCCTCCTTTGTGGATTGATCCTCTGATAGCCATTTATGCCTGCTTTAAGGCAGCCTTTCATGAAAGGCTCCTTAACAGATACCAATACTGTGATGCTTGTACTTTGGTTTCCCTTTAAACTTTTATTGTATGTGGCACTTAATCAAGAGAAAGTAAATGCAAATGACCAATTTATTTCAAATCAGTGTCCATGAGCTAATGCATGGGTTAACCAGGAGAGGGAGCTGAGATAACAAAACAATTAATAATTTGTCTCTGTCCAGCATCTCAGATCCAGGAACTCCTCAGCAGAGTTTGTATGTTCAGTACTCTTGGTTGGTGCCTCCACAAGAAGTAAATTAAAGAAATACCAAGGAAG
Organism: Platysternon megacephalum; assembly: GCA_003942145.1. Lineage (NCBI taxonomy): Eukaryota > Metazoa > Chordata > Testudines > Platysternidae > Platysternon > Platysternon megacephalum. Next base: position 3,676,046 of record QXTE01000044.1, read on the forward strand.
AAAATAATATTTAATAATTTTGCTTATGAAGTATATAATTATTTATTAAAAGCTTGGAAGTAATTTACTCTGGATTTTTATGGTGATTTTTTTTTTTCATGGATTACTTGTTTTTGGACCTTTTAATGAAATAATAGTATTAAAAAAGAAACAATCTATTGCAGATTCTAACTTTGTATCCATTTCTATTTTTCTTAATTAATGTTTGTCTCCAAGAGCATAGTTGCCATTTCTATAGCTGACTAATTTGCATTCTCTTTCATCAGAATTCTTTTGGATAGAGCTGATTATTCTTGTTGAAGTGTTACTTCCATTCTAAATCTCTGTTTTCCATACTGTTAGTGTAAAGACATGGGCTACAGCATATTAATATGCTGCTGTTACACAGCTGTGCATCTCTATCATGCCCAATCTAGCCAGTACACTGGAACAGATGACATAGTGTATGCATTAATTTGAGAACTAGCCAATTGAGACTCAATCCAGATTAGACTAGGAGATTGTTGTTAGATTAGTGGAAGCAATCAGAAGTATTGGTAAGGATTATATCTGCATCCTGACTACCATTTGTTATGCAAAATCAAGGTTACCACCAGATGGTTATCCAGCAGTTGGGGGCGAAAGCACTTTTTTACATCTGTGCTTATCAAGAAGGCTGTGCACTTCCCTTTCGAATGTCCTGTGATCATTATTCATGCATCCTCAAGATTATACTATTGCAACATGCTGTGCATGGGCCTACAGCTTGGGACCATTCAGAAGCCAAAGTTAGTGCAAAGTAATTGTTGAGTAGTGTTTCAAACTAACAGCTCATCACACCAGTGCTCTGCACCTGCTGCCTATGGGCTTCTGGGTGGAATTGAAGGTGGCGTTTTTGACTTTTAAAGCCCTAAATGGTTTGAACCTGGTCATCTGAGAGATCCCCTCTTTCCTTGTGTGATACCACTACAGCTGTATCAGTGAAGGCACCCGAGTTAATACCCCATGGCTTAAAAGGGAGGGATGAGAGTAGCAGAATATTTTCTGCAAGTGGCCGTTGGCTGCAATTCACTGCCCCTAACAGCCCATATTAATTCTCAGGTTTGAGGGGAAGGCATGGGCTGTTATGCAGGTCATTATTGTTGTTTTGGCATCTTATTTTTGGCAGATGTTATAACATTGTTTTTAATATTGCTCGTAGGAAGCTTTGTTAAAGAATTAGAGCTGAGGAAAAGCATTTCCAAATAATCTAAATATGTAAAATTCATAAAACCTTTAAAAAAGCTTTGTACAAAACCAGATTTTTGTGTTTTAGAAAATCAAAGTTGTCATGTAATCCTCAATTGGATGGATGTCTTTGAGATGTTTGAAGGGATCTGGCTGTGAAATATGTTTATGGATGTTGAAAAGTAGACTCAATATACACAGTGTCTTAGTTTCCAACTAGTTCCAACAAAAAAGCAGCAGCAAAGTGCTATTCTCCAGATGTCCGCATCTGATTGTGATTGTTCTCATAACTGCAAGTGATTCACTGATTCTTAGTGATAAGTTATAAGGCTAAGATTTTGTCATGAATATTTTTAGTAAAAGTCATGGACAGGTCATGGGCAAAAATTCAAGGCCCATGACCTGTCCATGACTTTTACTATATAAATACCCTTGACTAAAACTTAGCAGCTCTGGGGGCCCAGAGGCCGACAGCTAGCCCCTGCACTGGCTGCAGGGGCTGACTGCCCCCAGCCACCCCTGTTCTGAAGCCCCGGGGACCGCTGCTTAGGCACTCTCTAGGGCCAGCCGCCCCGGGACTGCTGCTTGGGTGCTTCCCCCAGGCTGGCTGCCCCTAGGACTGCTGCTCAGGCGTTCCCTGGGCCGCCCAAGCAGCTGTTGGTGCGGCTAGCTCTGGGGTAGCCCCTGGGACCGTTGCTTGGGCGCTCCCCAGGGCCAGCTGCCTGAGCAGCGGTTGGTGTGGCTGGCCCTGGAGCTGCACCCGGGACCACTCCTTCGACATGCCCCTGGGGCTGCCCCTGGGACCGCTACTCAGGCGCTCCCCAGGGCCAGCCACCCTGGAACCACCTGAACAGCGGTCAGTGCGGCTGGCTCCGGGCTGCTCCAGCTATAGCCGGTGCAGCTGGCTGTGGGGCGCCCGAGGAGTGCCTGGTGAGGCTGGCTCCAGGGCGCCTGAGCAGCTGGCCCTGGGGTCAGCCTCACTGGCCATTGCAGCTGTGAAAGTCACGGAAGGACTTTCCGCAACCTCCATGACTGAATCGCAGCCTTAGTGATAAGAGGGGGCTAGGATGTGGCGGTGTTTCAGATGTAGAGAGCTTCCTTGGTGTCATGCTGTTCTATACCCTTTTACTTGTGATGAGAAATGCTCAACACTCTTCCTGCTGCAGTAACCCTCCTTAACGTTTCCATTTTTACCCTGAATGGCGGTTTGCATGAGCCATGTAATGATAGCACAGATGTACTGTATAAAGAAATGCCTCCTGAGATGATTAAATGATGGGTGTGTCAGTAAGTTGCAGGTGAAGAGGTAGTAGCTGGATGCAAATGAATTAATGTTCAGTTTTACACTGCTCCTTTGCAGCAGGGAATACTGACAAAGGGCCTACAAGCAGCAAATTGGTCTGCCTTAAAAACTTGTTACATTAAGACAGAGGCATAACAGGGATCATAGAGTTCCACTCTCCCCTGCAAAGCTACTAGCAAAAAAGAATGGTGCTGTTTGAATAATTAAATAAACTCTATTAGCCCTTTTTACACACATTTCAGAACCAAAAGGAGAGAAGCCTGTGACAAATATGTATCTGCTATATCAAACATGTTCCTATTAGGTTTTAAAATAAGTGTATTTTCTTGAAGTACAAAAATTAACCTTCAATCTAAAATATGTAATACCCTTTATGTTCCTTCAGAGAAGAGAGTCAAGAATGAAATATTTGCATGGACTCCTAAGCAACCTTCTAGGAGGTTGGGAGCCTTTTCTTTTATAGTGCAACATCGGAAGAAACTTTTTTTCTTTCATCCTTTAAATCAAAGTTCCATGGTAGAAGTGCCAATAAAATCAGGGAAGATTGGGATAAAAAGAAATGGTGAAGACAAGTAATTCCCCAGTACTTTTTATTGATTTTTCTTGTTAGTGTGCCTTTGATGTTGTCTGATTTTATTTTTAAGAAGCTGGGGTAATTTCCTCCAGCCGTTGCACACACAGGAACTGATTGCTGCAGTAAATGATGAGCATTTCCCAGCACAGAACATACATTTCTTTACATTTTTCTGATTACTTGTTTGGAGGCAGGCTCAGGACTAGAGAGACAGTTATCTCACTGATATCAATTTTACATGGGTGTTGCTTCAGTGGAGTTACTCCTGATTTACATCACTGTAAATGAGATCAGAATCAGGCCCAATAAGCACCAGGTAACATGATAAAAGCACTCAGCTGCTGTAAAATGGCTTAGCTCCACTGAGGAACTTTACACCAGCTAAGGATCTGGCCCTAAATCTGTACATATAGTAAAAATGTAAGATTGTTTCCCTGCCCTACTGAATACAGGTAACCTCCAGATCCCATGCTGGCCATTTGTTTGACAGGCATCACAGATTAGTGTGTACACTTAATCACTTTGTTTTCTCTCTTCTCAGTGTTGGTGCACTTGTGGGTCTGTCGATAGCAGCGGTGGTCCTGCTTGCTTTTATCATCACAGTGTGTGTTCTCTGTTACTTGTTTATCAGTACGAAGCCACGCAGCAAGCTGGATACAGGTTTAAGCTTGCAGACAGCAGGTAAGATCAGCTTTGTGTTGTTGACATCATCTGCAGCAATAAAGGTTTACTCCATCAAGAATTTTAAAACCCCACTAGGGATCCATCTGGGCACCTAAATATCCTTAAAAATCTGTCCCTAAGTGTATGTGTACACTTCAGTAAAACACCCATAGTTGGCCTGTGTCAGCAGATTTGGGCTCGCGGGGCTCCGGCAGCAGGGTGTTGTAAAATCTCAAACCATTCCTGTTATAACTCCTTAATTAAAGACTATGCGGGATATGCTGAGAGTTTTGTTTTTAACTATATCTCTGGGTATTTAAAATCCCCATCACAAAAGAACATCTGTTATGCTGGATTCGCATTCACCAATTCACTGATGGAGTAAATCTTTATCTCTTCACGGTAAAGGCTCTTGCAGGGTTCCAGAGCCCATGCTGTAGCCCAAGCCCGAACAGCTACATTGTGGTCTTATAGCTCCGCAGCCTGAGCTATGGGTGTTTTATTGCAATGTATACGTACCCTTTGTGACTTGGCCAAAGTCATACAGGAAACCTGTGGTGGAACATCCTTTCTCTCAAGTAACCTGTTTGCCTTTATAGTTAGATAGAATCTTTGCAATAATTCCTCTGTGAGAGGGCCGTTTATCTCTGTTGTAAAGTGTGGCCAGGCCACTGCCTCAATTGGTAGCATAGGTCAGCCCTCTGGCCAAAACCAAAATGTCTTCTCCTTTCTGGGGCCACAAACGCCCAAAACAAATTCCAACCTAGAGCCTTACACTAAACACTCTCCTGCAGGAACTTTTAGTTTACAGGAGTAAAGGAAATTCAGTTACAGTCCATGTTATTTTTTTTAAAGACTACATTGTCCTTGTGTATATAAGTATTAACCCCTTCAAAATTCAGGACTGGGGGAATCAGTGGAATCTGTGTGTGAGAGGGGCGGATGGATACTGTTGCAGCTGTGGAGGAAAAGGGGAGTTTAAGCTGTGAGGAGTGAGAGCAGTAGCGGTGCCAGCTCTTCCGGCGCCCTAGGCGGCAGAAGGTCCCGCCCCCGAAATGCCGCCCCCAACAGCGGCGGCGGAAGGTCCCGCCCCCAAAATTGAATGGACGGCCGGGGTGCCGGTGCCCGGCGCCCCCAAAATAGCAGTGCCCTAGGCGACTGCCTAGGTTGCCTAATGGGTTGCGCCGGCCCTGAGTGAGAGGCAGGCAAGGGAGGAGAGGCTCCAGGCAGGCAGGGGAGGAATATGGTTGAGCATAGCTGCTGCACCATTTAATAGGAAGGTGCAGCATATTCTCCCCTCCATGGCTAGTTGGTGGGGAAAGGAATCAGCAGCTCTACCCTGTCCCTTTTGAAGTGACTGGCATCCCTGTGGTTGAGAGCAGTGAGCAATCCCTGAGCTCCAGGACTGCAGTTGTGGCTGCTTCTGTTCAGCGGTAAAAGAATAGTTAAAGGCTCCTTTTACTCTCCCTGCATATCCCCCTGCACATGGCCCCACCAGTCTGACAGCATTCTAAACAGTTCAACTATGTGTATTCACCATGTACTCTTGCTCATATTAGTTTGGACAGTTCTCTAGGTCAGGCTATCCCACTCCATTGCAAAGTGGTGATAATAAATTACATTTTATGATGGGCACTAACACTGTCCTTTAAATCTGAGCCTCTATTTGAGCCTCCTGTGATGTATTCAAACTCAGACTACAGGGACCTCTGGGATGGAATATGGAGACAATTACAGACTTATAAATTACTAGTAAGGGCTTGAAAAGAATGATTTTTAATACAATAAATTAGTTATTTGTTATTACAAAATTAGGAGATTGGGCTAACTAAGCAAGGTTTCCTAATTTCATTTTAGAAGAAAAAGCTTAGCCTGAAAAATAGCACATTGACTTCTTTGTCTTCCATTATTAAAGATCCCTAATGTGGATTGTTCAGAGAAGCCAATCATTTGCCTGTAGCTGGTCAAGAATTTTTTTTAAACATTTTTTTTTCTGGAATGCCATTTTGTGACAATGGGAAAGGGTAATTTTTGAGGAATTTTTTGGTTTTAAAATTTTTTGGAAAAATGTTCTGATTTTTTTAAATGAAAAATTCAGTTTTTTCACTTTGAAACAACTTTTCATTTAGAAATGTAAGCTAATTGTCATTAAAATTTTTGAAAATGTCAAAATCAAATGTTTTGGTTGACCTGAACCAAAACATGTTTCTGATTGTCAGTTTGCAAAAAATGTCAAGGTTTGGAATTTTTATTTATTTGGTCCTGATTAAAGACAGGAACATTTTCCAAAATCTCAGAATTTTTCCAAGGACAAGAAAACAGTTTCCTGCCCAGCTTCACATGTCTTTCCTGTACACTAATGCTCTTCTGAATGGGCCCAGGCTGCATGGAGGAGGAAGCTGCCTAGTTTGAATGCAGAGGGCCATAGGTGGTGGAACTAGGGGTGCGGGGGATGCTACCGCACCCCTTGGCTTGAAGTGGTTTCCATTATATACAGGGTTTACAGTTTGGTTCCATGGCTCTCAGCACCCCCCCACTATAAAAGTTGTTTCAACACCCTTGCAGAGGGCACAAGAGCCAGACATGGGGGAGGTGGGGATGATGATGGGAGTCGACTGGGACAAGAAACTTGCAAGGGATGGAGGGGATTGGGACTGGAGGCTTGCAAGGGAAGGAGAGGGAAACTAGGACTGGGAGTTGGGGTCTGAGGGAGACTGGGAGCAGACTCTGAAGGAGAGACTAGGAAATGGGGAGGAAAACCTAGTAGGGGGGACTCAGAACTAGTAAGTTTGGGTGGGGGGGCAGGGAACCGAGATTGGACAAGGACCCAGAGAAGGGAATTGGGTGGAGTGGGGATTGAAAAAAGCTGGGTAAAGAGACTGGAACTGGAAATAAGGGAAGACGGGATGGAGGAGTCTGGAGAACTGAGAACTTGCTGGGCAAGGAGACTGGGATGAGTAGCGGAGACTGGGACTGGGTAGGCAAGGAGAATGGGACTGGGATGAAGAGACGGGACATGACAGGGTCACAGCTGGTGGGAACATTCATAAGAATCTGTGCCCACCAGAGCACATTCCCCTCCTGAGCAGGGACTGGAACCCAAGATTCTTGAGTCTCACCATTTTTCTGTTGTCAGCAAATATCTGTGAAACTTGCTGGCAAAGTGTGTGTTGCATCCCCTCTAGTCCACAGAAGATGACAACCTCCTACTGCTATGAGTTACTCAATTAGCTTAAGTGGCAGAGGTCTGTGCAGTACATCTAAAGGTTCCAATCCTGCTGATGATCCATCTGGCTGTCACTAAGATGCCTCATGTTGAAATTTCTGTTTTCAGTGTTTTTTGTAAAACCCTAGGAAATTGCACACACAACTACTTTAAAAGAATATTATTATGGTTACAAAGGCAAGCAATCAAAAATTAGGAAATACCAGAGTTAAGATTGGCTGTGCAATCAGTTAGATACTGAACTGCCATTTATGCCTTGAAAATCTCCCCTTTAATCTGTCTGCAAAATGATGGTAATATTTCCCTGTGTTAGAGTGGTTGTGAGGCTTTTATTGCAGAGTGGTCATTGAGTGGAAGGTGCTATAATAGTGAAAAATATTATTGTAATGTTATCCAGTGTTTTTCCCAATCCATTTTAAATGTCAAACGCAGGGGAGTTTCTGCTACAGGTATTTCCTTTAGGAAACTGTTCTGCAGTTTAAAATATCTCATTATTAGCAGAGCTTTCCTTGTAATCTAAGCTATAGTTTCCTTTGTTGAATTTCACCTCATGACTCCTAGTTATGCCACACCCTGTGCCACCCTAAATAACTCTTTTTTATCTTCTCCATTTTCTGCTGTATGTGGGGTTTATCAACCAGAAACAATAGAGGAATAGAAAGACTTGGGTGTATTAGTCAATATCAGGATGACTGTGAGCAACCAATGTGGTGAGGCTGTGGAAAAAAAGGCAAATGCAATCTAAGGCCTTGTCTACACTGCCACTTTACAACTTTGCAACTTTCTCGCTCAGGGGTGTGAAAAAATACACTCCGGAGCACTGTAAGTTTCAGCGCTGTAAAGTGGCAGTGTAGACTATGCTCCCAGCGCTGGGAGCTACTCCCCTCGTGGAGGTGTTTTGTTTTTTTTATACTGTTGCCGTGACCACACAGCCATGTTGAAGCGCTGCCGCGGCAGTGCTTTAACGTTGCTAGTGAAGACATGCCCTAAGCATGTATCTGGTGAGATATTTCCAGTAGGGATATGGAAGGATTAATTACATTGTACAAGACACTGGTAAGACCTCATTTGGAATATTGTGCACTATTCTGGTCACTCATGTCAAAGAAAGTTTTATTCAAACTGGAGCAGGTGCAGAGAAGGGCAATGAGGATGATCAGAGAAAGGAGGACCTATCTTACAGGAGAAGATTAAAAGAGTTTGGCTTGTTTAGCATAGCAAAATGAAGACTGAAAAGGAATATGATTGCTCTCTATAAATACATCAGGAGGGTAAACACCAGGGAAGGAGAAGAGCTATTTAAGATGAAGGACAATGTTGGCACAAGAACAAATGAGTATACATTGGCCATGGATAAATTTAGGCTGGAAATTAGAAGGGGGTTTCTAACCATCAGAGGAATGAGACTCTGGAACCGCCTCCCAATAGGAGTAGTGGGAGCAAGAAACCTAACTGGTTTCAGGATGGAGTTTGAGAAACTAATGAATGGGATTATATGACAGGGATGTCTGAGGTAACAGCGGACTGGACTTGATGACACTGGATGCCTCTTCCAGTTCTATGTTCCCATCCTGATGTTTATCTTTTTCTAACATGTGTCCCTCAGTTATCACATCATAGGGTGTGTGTATACTGCAATGTTAGCCCAGTATTAGTAGAACTTGAGTTAGCAGACCCTGGGTTTGTTAACCTAGGGTTTGAGCAGCTATACTTATTTGTAACCTTAGGTTAGGAATTGTTGAACCCTGGGTCCCAAACTGAGGCTCCGGAGTCTACACTGCATTGTGCAGGCCCAAAGTCCAACCACCCATATCCCAGAGTTCCTTGCACCCTCCCAAATGTGGCCTCTCTAGCCCTTTGTTCATGGTGCAGTGTGGGAAAACTTGATTGTCCACCAAACTTGACTGTCTAGAGGACAAAGAAAGTCACCCCATGGCATTCTTTTGGCAGACTCACAAAGAATGAATCCAGTGGGGTTGCATCTGCACTGCAAAGCAATATGGCTTGAACCCTGGGTCCCACCTTGACTCAAAGGATCAGACCCTCCACCTCTGTGGGGTTCTGGGACCCTGGATCCAAGCCTGGGTTGGGGTGATTTGTGTGTAGATAGAAGGGGGGTTAGGCTTGAGCCTGAGTTTGAACTGTGGGTTTACACTGCACTATAGACGTACCCATAGAGATTAGAGACAAAAAAAAGACCTCCGCTATCAGGTCATCTAATCCAGTGGCTCTCAACCTTTCCAGACTTCTGTACCCCTTTCAGGAGTCTGATTTGTCTTGCGTACCCCCAAGTTTCACCTCACTTAAACTACTTGCTTATAACATCAGACATAAAAATACAAAAGTGTCATAGCACACCATTACTGAAAAATTGCTTACTTTCTCATTTTTACCATACAATTATAAAATAAATCAATTGGAATATAAATGTTATACTTGCATTTCAGTGTATAGTATATAGCGCAGTATAAACAAGTCATTGTCTGTATGAAATTTTAGTTTCTACTGACTTCACTAGTGCTTTTTATGTAGTCTGTTATAAAACTAGGCTAATATCTAGATGAGGTGATGTATCCCCAGAAGACTTCTGCATACCCCCAGGCGTACACATACCCCTGGTTGAGAACCACAGATCTAATCCATGCCATCCTCTCAGCTAGTGAAAGATGGTTCCCAGTAGTGTGTTTTGTAATACTTTGGGCAAGCTATACATATTTATTTATTTAACCGAGAGAAGCATATTGCTGTTTGTTTTACTGAAATGGTTTTGTTTTTCAGGCAGAGAGACTAGAGGGAGTTCCTTGTGAAATATAGAGAGGCCCTGGACTGGATTCCCACAGTGCTGCAATACGGTAGGTACAGTGAGAATGTTATTCACTTTTCCCCACCCTCCATGCCCTCAGTTCTCTAAGCAATGTGGTGGGCACAGTCATTTTCAAAATGCTTTAAATTCCTAAGTGGATTTTTAGGATGTTGAAAAATGATAATGGCAGAGAGTGGGTAACTTATACACTAATGACCCCTTATCAGTGGGTCTGCTTGATTCACCCAGAAATGCTCCTTCATAGAAATATGCTGAGAGAGAGCGAGCATTCCCCTCATACTGTAGTTACATTAGTGGCCAGGAGGCACCACAGCTCACTTAGGAGACAGCCAGTGTGACCTCTTTTGGGAAAAGATTTTTTGGTGATGAACAGCTAAAAAGGCATTTGTGTAAGAAAAATAGGGACTTAAATACCAGATGAGTAGTTCAGCATTGTTCTGTTTTCTGAGTATACAGTCTGTACTGTTGCTATGCCAAATCTCAAAGAGAAATGGAAGGGAATCTTGCAAAAACCCAGGTTTCTCATTCTGACTTCACTGCATGCTGGAATTGTTGTAAAAGGTCAAGTTGTCTGCCTCACAGACCAAACTAGGAAGCATTCAAAATATAATGAATGTGCTTCAGCCTTGAGAAGGAATTTATAAATAATTTGCAGGATATTAGGTGAAATGAAACACAATTCTTCTTCTTGCGTGGAGTGAAAGCTCATAGCTAAGCATTTATAGAGTGCGTGCAAGGCCATGGACCAACAGTGTCTGTCAAAGGGGAGAGGCAACCTTTATGGCTCAGCAACTGTCCTTGGAACAACAAGGCTATGCAATAAACACACATACAAGCAGTGAGAAATCCGTGCCTTATGTTACTTTTACATCCCATTTATCAAACTGAACCAAATAGTATCTCTGTGCATTTCCCTTCATCAGCAGCATGAAGGAGGTTGGCTTGGGTTGTTTTGCTACTGGTTTTTTTGGTTGAAATATTTATTATGACAAAACTCATTTTAAAATACAGCATTGTACAAAGGCAAAAGACCATTGCTTCCTATTGTTGCAAATTAGATGGTTTATGGGAGAATAATGCCATGGTAAGATTAAAAAGGTGCCTGAAACTAGAAAGTCACCCATAAATAAAGAAGTAATTTGTTTTGTCTAATTCTTTCCATTACACTGTGGGTTCTAAGATTAAAAGTCCCTGCAGCCCATGTGGCTTTAAGCAAGTTCCTCAGGTAAAAGTTTACTTTGAGTTCAATGATTTATTCTGAGGCAGTGAGACCTAGTGAACAGATTATGAGCTAGGACCTCATAGGTTCTAATCCTGGCTCTTATACCAACTCCCTATGTGCCCTTGAGTAAGCCATGCTCTCTGCCTCAGTTTCACCATTTCTGACATAGGGATGATAATAACTCCCTACCTCCCAAGGGTGTTGTGAAGAGTAACATTTGTGCAGTGCTCTGAAATGTAGTATGTTACGTGGTGGTGCTTATTGAGAGGGAGGAAAGGGAAGAATCATGTGGATTAGACAAGGGAAAAGACACCTAATTAGGGAAGGGGGACTTCAGTGAGTTTGGAATTCTAGTTCAATTTTGATAAAGACCCAAAAATTCACAGATTAACTGAGCCTCTTGAGTCTACAAAACTGGGCTGGAAATACCATGAGAATTAGCATTCATATGAGGCTTCTTGTGGGATTTCTGTTTGGACTGGAAATAGGAAGAGCCTCTCAGTGTTTAAGCAATTTTGCTTCTAGCCCTGTTAGGAATTAAGAAAAAAAGGAAGCGTTTGCCGTGAAAGTGAAAAATAATGTGGTGATGTGGGAAAGTTATCTGAACTTTTCTGAACCTCAGCAAATATTTGGTTGAAGTTTTGGGGGGAAAGTTGCGGTCCAAATTGGTTTCTCCCAACCCTGCTTTAAATATTTTCAATTCCTTTAGTTGCTGGATTAAAAAAGTCATTTATTTTACAATAGGCCAGTATGTTCTGATGTCACCAGCTATTACCAGGAGCTAACCCATAGTGGCAGAAATTATCCCCCAAAGCCTATAAATGACCCCAGATCTGTCAAAAATTCCATCCAACACTCCAAACCTTCGCTTGCCGAAGAAAGCTACAGAGAAGATGATGGATTTTGCTTAATGTGCATACAGTATTTCACCCACCTAATCCACTCTTTCGAAAATAGTAGTAGAGCACACCCCTTCCCCCAGTGAACTGATTCTGGTTTCAAGTACAAGCTTGGGAAAGGCCTCTCAACCCACTCACACTGCCAAGTGTTTAGATTACGTTAGTGCAATATGTGGTCACATTCAAAATATAGCTCAATTAGATACAGTAACTCCTCACTTAAAGTCGTCCCGCTTAACGTTGTTTCGTTGTTACGTTGCTGATCAATTAGGGAACATACTCATTTAAAGTTGTGCAATGCTCCACTCTTACGTTGTTTGGCTGCCTGCTTTCTCCACAGCTGGCAGCCTCCCTACGCACCCCCCCCCCCAGCGCCTCCCGCCCACTGGCAGACCCCACGGAGCAGCGCCTTCCCCCTCCTCCCCCCGCCTCCTGCGAGGACTTGGCGCGTAGGCTCCCCCTCCCTCCCCTGCCTCCCGAACGCCGCAAGCCAGCTGATTGCCACAGGCAGGAGGGAGGGGGGGAGGAGCGAGGACTCAGCGCGCCTCCCTCCCCTGCCTCCCGAACGCGGCAATCAGCTGGCTTGCAGCGTTTAGAAGGGAGGGGAGGGAGGGGGAGGAGCCAGGATGCAGCGTGCGAAGTAAAGGGGGAGAAAGTGGGGGGGGGGGGAGAAGAGGCGGGTCAAGGTGGGAGTTTGGGGAAAGGGGTGGAGTGGGTGGGCTGAGGGTTGAGCCCCCTGCCGCTTGCNGCATCTATTTGGCAAGCAGAGAATAGCTGAAATATTAGATAAACTAGCAAAATATCAGCATCAGGTGCTGTGTTTGTGTTTTGATGAAAAGTGCTGGGTAAACAGCTCTGCAGACCAAAATCCTCTGTTTAGTCCTAGAACAGCTACAGCCTGAGAAGCAGCAGTGCAAGCTTCCTCCCATCATCCCACACTAGTCTCTGTCCTGGAAGGACCATCTCTGGGGGCAAGAAGGTAATTCATTCTTGGTGTCCATTCACTCCTTGGTCACTCTGCCAGGGTTACCCACAAGGGGATCAATACAGGTAGTGATTTTGTGACATGGACACACATATCCACTAGGAACTGGACTGAAACTAGCTGTTAACTTTTCATGTGCCATTTCAGCCACTTCCGACCTGGCCTTTATTAGAATCTGTGACTCACAGATGAAGATCTTCGTCTCCCATTATAAGTCCCCTGCATGCCCTCTTGTTTTTTCGCTAATGAGAAATTCTGGTGGGGGAGGGATTAGTGGTAGTGGGTGGAATCTGTGGCATAAAGAATTTGCTGTGCCTTATATTTTATTTTAAAATAGCCAAGGAGTTTGTTATAATCCCTTAACTTCTGAAGTGCCATTAGCAGTGCCATTAGCAGTGTATGTTGCAGTCTCAGAGGGCGCTGAATATAAATGTTAAACTACACAGTCTTCAATGCAATTATCCTTGGTCATTTCAATCCAAGCATATTTCTAACCTTTATGCAGAGGGCCAGCACAAAACATAGCAACCATTTAGGTTCCACTTAAGCCCTGTTTTGAGTACTTATGTGGATTTAAATGGTGCATCAGTCTTCTAGGGGCTGTCTGTGCAGAGGTGGATTTCACTCACAATGAGCAAGGACAAATTTTATAAACAAAATCTTGCTGTTCTCTGTGTATATCTAAACCGTGCTTGCTGTTTTCCAGGCATGGAACTGCATCCTTCAGAAGGCACCAGCTGAAGCAGTGCATCTGCAGAGCCAAATGGATTCAGGAAATGCTTCCTTAGCCATAAGCTGGACTGTGATAACCAGTCCCCAGACCCTGACAGACTTTCCAGAGGTGTTTTATGGCAACTGTAACCACCATTAACATCTGGGGCCAACATGAAGCCATGCCTGGTTATGTGTTTTATAGCCATTAATGTGCAGATGTTGTACGGAGAGGCAATTGTGAATTTTGATTTGCACACTTAACCAAATGATGCTAGACTTATTGGTGTAAATTCTGCTCTGACTTACCTCCATGTAACTCCAATGAGTTATCATAGGTGTAGATCAGAGAAGAATTTGGCCCATCATATTGGACAGCTACTTTCTTTCAAGCCTTTTCAGTATACCATCTCAGTGTTGTAATTGTTTGTTGCCTTTATATTGTCTTTACTCCTCTAATACATTCCTCTTTATCTGAAGATGATAGTTTGCCTTGCAGATCTATGTGAATAGCATACCTTAATAGAAGTTTAGAGTTGCTTGTAGGTTTTTAAAATTTCACATTTTTTGCTCACTTGTATTGCCTCGCAAGCTGCACATCTTATTTCCATGAGGGTCCCAGGGGAAGAACCACCATACACAGTGTTATACTAGCATACTGCTAAGTGCTGTAAAGATGCAGAACATACTTCCCTAAGTAGAAAACACCACTGACCAGTTACAATTCCAGTTTAACTTGACAAGTTTCTTTAAGATATGAGATGAAAAGGTTTTCTAAACCTGACAGCATGTGTGAGTATTTTAATGGATCGACCCTATTCTTTTAAAAGTCTCTATGGATCTATCTAAACAGTTCACTGCAAATATTCAATATTCATTGAGGTATTTGGATTAGTTATGATTTGTAAACTACATCATATGGTATTGTTTCTGTCCCTGAATTTAAGTGTGCAAGCACTGTCCACATAAATGCTTGCATGCACAACTCGGCAATTTGTTTACTATGACCATTTCTCCAAGTAACCTTTATCACCTAAAGATCCACACTGGCCTTTGCTTAATTGTACTTGGATACACTTATTTTATTTTTAATGTAAAAAGATGCAGCATTTTTTAAATTCTGTTTTTACCCATTACTGAATGTCTGAATCTACTGCAGTGTCTTTATGCTGACTCTGGCCACCCCACCCTGTCTAAGGCACTTTTGTAAAGAAACTTGAAGCTCTCTCACTAAGGTTAAATATCTATAATAAAATATTTTCAACGCAGACTAAATGTAAATAGCTAACCATGTGTTTGTAACCTAGCGGGGAGAAACTTTGGCGATTAATAGGCAATGCATCAGAATGTGATAATCAAATACATTTTTCAAATAGAAAATAAAGTGGCAGCTGTGGGGAGACTAAAGGGTGGACTGTTTTCAAGGTATAAAACAAAGCCTCCTATCTAATAGTAGGGTTCCCATATGTGGCAATAGATTGGTCAGTATATTCTGCCAGGGCCAGATTGTTAGGGTGAGGGAGCAACACCACTGAAATCAACGGAAATACCCTACAAGTAAGGTGCTGTTCAGTGAGACTAGGAATGTCAGAATCTGTTTGTAGTTAGTTATTACAGGTAATACGCTTCTGCCAGGGTCTGGACTGTCCAGGTGAGCTCTACTTTCCAGCTGAGCTACTTTACTGCCATCCTTCCCACTGAGACCTGTCATTACGTTTATACCCACTTTCAGACCCTTTATACTGCCAAGAGCAGTGTACAATGACCCTCCTGTAATTGAGAATCAGGGTTTGAGTTTAGCACACTCTCACCATGTGGGGCCAGTTTAATTTTTTTATCAAACTTGACAAGTAAAAAATTGGTGGAAGAAACATTTAATTTAAAAGTGAGCCCTTTATTAAAACTACCTTGGAGATAACATTTTGGAGGATCTGATAGCCAAAGAACCACAGTTCTCCTTGGTAACAAAAAGCCAGTGGAACTGTAATTTCGTATTTCACAGAGCTGTCAGCCTGTCTGCCTCCGTGCTCCAGTGGCTCTGCTATGCACAACATCTGCTGGGCCAGGGAGGCAGGCTGCCCTGTAGTGGAGATTTAAGAGCCTAGGGGGAAATTGGAGCGGGGGCATGGAGGGTTCTGTATAGCTGTGGAGGGAGTAGCAGGGAATGTGCATGTGCATAGGGTCAGGGAGGTATAGATGGCCTATGGCATAGGGTGTAAAGGCATAAGAACTCGGACCAAATGAGCTGCCCTGAGATGCAGATGCTCAGCAGGGCAACCCACTACTTAGCCCTGGGCTCTGCTCTGCTCCCCACTCCCCAGCTCAATTCCGTGCCTCTCTGCTACTGTTGTTTCCCTCTGTCCAATTCCCCTGCTCAAAGCCCCCAAACCACCTGCTGAAATTATTAATATGGGAAACCACCATACACCAATTTAACCCTAAAATCCTTTATTAAATCCAAAGGCCAAATGGTACGTATACAATTGCTTTCAACAGCAGTCAGGCAGGTATTAGCAATGAATCCTTTAGGACTTTACTTTTTATACCCTTTAACAAACAAACGATGTCATTGCCAGTTACTGACGTCAGCTAAAAACCAATTTGAGACTCTTGTTTACCCTTATTTCCAGTCTTAATTCACATAAGATTTACAACCTCCTTTCTTCCCAAGACCTTTCCTCCCTATCTCCTCCTCTGGCCTTGCTTACCAGCCAAACAGTCGGAAGGTCTGTGCTTTTTTTTTTTTTTTTTTTAGGACCATTTGGGTCTTGTTACTGTAGCTCTTTATTTTATTAGTTACTTTTTGAACCATACATCCTTCCCACACTACACATAATAAGTAATACTACTTATTATTCTCACAGCCTTCTTTTACGTGCTTTCTTTACTATCCACAAACCATAAAGGAAATATATTGTTTTCTTAACTAAACTTAAGCTAACTTTAATTCTTTTAATTTCATAAGTATCCCTACATTTCCCCCCTGCCAGTAAGCATGCCCCGCCTCAGGAGCTGCATCCTGCCAGACTTGCTGAGCTTTGTTGGAGCAGAGCAGCCCTCATTCAAGAAGACTCCCGTCGTTCCAAGAGGGCTTGCTTGAGTAAGGACCCCAGGATTTAGCCCACAAAGAGGAAGGAAGGAATAGCATCTTGAGCTACAATGATTCAACCAAAACAAAGCTGACCATGAGGAACATTATATGCTGTGAAAACTCACGTTCTACACATGGCAATCATTACTCCAGTAGCTAGGCCTCAGGACCAGGCTCCTCTTTGTTACTGTCTCTGTGTTATATTCACATTCTTCTCTAACAGTACATGGAGTTTAAGGAAGCCCTTGTGTGGTTCAGCCAAAGCCTATGAGAATGCTACTCCCTGCTTCATCACTAACTCAGCATGTGACTTTCAGTCACTGGATTGCCTTTTGTTTCATGGTTCACTGAGTTGGGAAGCTGGGGAGAAATAGACAAGGATAACCTTTTGGATAAACTTTCCAAAAAAAAATTGTCCTTTCAGTAGGAGAGAAGAACAGACACAGGTTTTTCTCAATTCAGATTAGTCTGGCTACCAGACCTACAAACAATATATTGCTGTGTTTAATTTTAAGGTGAGTGCCCCTTCCCTTTGTGAATGCACTGCACAAATAGAATCAATATTTTCTCTTGAAATGCATCAACTACAGCAGGCTACATTTTCTGAAATTCTCTACTGCTGAAATGCCAGACCAAAATGTCAAAACAGTACATAATTATGGAGAGGAAATTAGACAACACACAGAATACCAGCAAGTTATTTATGAAATGCTGTAAATCACTGATGCTCTGCCTCCCTTCTGGAAGATGACAATATATTACAATTATGGAACAGACCCAGCAGTGGAAAAATTGACTCAAAATGACTTGAGTGCACAAATTCAGATTTTCAGATGCACCAGCGCTCTGTAGACTGGTCATGCCATTCAATCCATTATTTGGTGGTTTTGGGGGGAGGGAATGAGAGAGAGAAGAGGAGGGGAAAATCATCTGATTTTTATTATTTTGTTTTTTAAAAACCTTGCAATTCTTTCATCACTTCATTGCTTTTGTGCCATTTTGTTCTTATTTAATGCCATTAATCTCTAGTGCTTTCTAAATTGGAGGTTGCTTTGTAAATTAAGTATTTTATGTTGCTCTTTTAATCAGCAATAGGGGCCTTAATTAATGGTGCTGGGAGACAGATTATGATGACTTCAATCTTATTTGAGAGAGTTAGGCAGTGAGGCATTTCAATGTTTCGTATTTAACTAGATGCCAGATTCTTTCAGTTAAAGAAACTGTATATCTATAAGGAGCCTAACAGATTCAGAATCTCTCCAGCTGGTGACTAGTGGGAGATATTAAATGAATACAACAATTTAGCCAGTATACATGCAGAATAACGTTGTTTAATAGCAATAAGCACTTTAACTTTGGCTGGGAAATCAATGGCTGAGGTTACTGACCTGTGTATGTGAATTTCATAGAGCTGGCCCAAGCGCAGCATTTCTGGTTTCAACATTTCAAAATTTCCTACTCACCACATATTCTGTAAAATTTTCATTTTGAAAACACCAGCACAGAGTGTTTCTGAAACAAAATTTATTCCTCCTGTCTCTGGCAGCAGCTGAGTGAAATTGACATGACTCCTAGACCAGCTGATGCACCACACTGACCAACTCTTGGGGCAGCTGACTTACCAAGCTGTGGGAGTTAGGTAGCCCAGGAAGCCAGATGGCCCAGGAGTCTGGAGCCCTGGTCCCTGGCCTTGGGGTAGTCCATATAGCAGGGCTGCCCTGTTCCAGGACTTCCAGGTTGCGAGGGTTCTGAACACTTCCAGGCTCACAGCTGCAGAGCTAGGAGCAGAGGTGCTGTAAGAACGGGGAGGTTCCATGGCTTCCAGGCTCCTGGCTCCAGTCTGCATGGTGGGCTGTGCCAGATCTACTGATCCTGGAAGCCTGGACTCCCCAGTACCCCACCAGGATGGCAGGGAAGGTGTCAGGATCGTAGGCATGTTTCTGATGGAAACAGTCAAATCTACCTATGCTTCATAGAAAGTTCATCCAACTTGAGATATTTCCACAAAAAGACATTTAGGGCTCAACAGATGGGTTTTGTCAAAAAATTCCCAACCAGGGCTATTTACAGCTCACTGCCAAGTCATGTTTTTCTTTTAAAGAGCAAGTATCTTACTACAGTTTGTGGCTTGAGAATATAGCTTTATCCTGTACAGTGCAATGGTTCGGAGATAAGTTATACCCTTGGGAGAGGCAGGTATATAAGCACAATTGTACTGAACCATGGCTGCATACCTACAGACCCCACTGATGTAAACTGGGATTTAGTCTGACACCTTCAGTACTAAGCACTGAACACTAGGATGTGTGAGCAGGAAGATACCATCATAATGGCAACAATATATAGACAGACAAAAGCACAAGCCTCTAACGCTAGAGCTGAAGAAGTAACTGCACTAGCTGTCAGTCTCTTATCTCCACAGAGGCCGGTCAGTAGGTCTGAGGACACAACACCTCGCAGGATCAGTTCCAAACCAACTCAGTTCTGGCAGCTGTGTGGGAGTCAAGTCAGAGACAGTCTCACTTTGTCTAAATGAAGGGAAAAACACCACAAGTTCGCTCAGCCTGATTTTCCAGTGAATAGACCAGACCGTGTGAGATTCCTACTGAAAGGGCCCTATCCTCCATGGTGCTGAGTGACCTCAACTCCCATTGACTAGAAGAGGAGTTGAGGGTGCTCAGCACTGCTTTCAGAATCAAGCCCTAACCCTGGATTTGAAGACACCCCCTTCCCCATACTTTGTGAGGGGAAGAAGTTCTGACTCCAAACCCAATCTGAATCCAGCTTTTGGAGCTTGTGCCAATCTCTACAATGGACTGATCTACCATGTTAGATCCAAAATTCCTTTACGTTTAGGGTATCACAACTCTGAATCCATTACCCAAGTCTGCAGTGCAAGCCCATTTCTCAGACTAGTGGATGGGAGGGGTAATAAAACTAAGACTGGGAAAATGGTACTGCAAAAGCAACAATCCCATTCAGGTGACACAGGGACTAGATATTGCAGCCTTGAGTTGGCAGACTCAAACCTTGACATGGTCACATCATGTTTCTAGCCAGAAGAACTTGTGCTCTCTCTCATTGGCAGGCAAAGACCAGCCACATGGAAGAGCATCCAGCCACACTGTTGGAGAAGGAGCACACCAGACCTTTGCATATAAAACAGATGTCCACTATTCATGTTGTTCTCTGTCCCTCTTTCCTTTAAATGTGGAAGTCAAAGAGCAAAGTCAAATTGGAAATTGTTTTCTAGTTAGACTTCAGCTGCTGTGCTGAGAACAGCAAAGAGATCTGGATATTATGGAAAGTCCATGTAATTATTACTGAACAATAGTCTGAGACACGTTTTTTTCTGCACTCAAATTTTGGTGGGTGTTTGGATCTGTGGTTTTGGTTCAGCTCCTCTTAAAAAAAAAACCCAACCCGCTGACTACTGATAGTGCACTAAGGTGCAGATGCTGAAGTTAAGAGCCCTTCTCTCATGTCACAACACTGTGGCTTGTTCCACTTGTGAGGCTGGCAGGCCAGGTGCCAGCTCACGCCAAGGGCCCCATGTCTCAGGTGGACACTGACAGATACATAGCTGGACTCTTGTGGGTTAATATTGATAAAATAGGTCTTATAAAGTATTCAATAGAGTCTAAACACTTTCTGATAATTCTGAGTTAGTACATGCATTAATCTTACTTGTAATATCTGTATTCCATACGGTAATGTAATGTTTGAGTCAGTGTACTGTGAGCCTCTGTGACCATATGAATATTTATACAGGAGAGGGACATTAATTAGTGTCAAGAGCTGCTATTCTGCAGAATTTGTTATGCCTTTCTTCAAAGAGGAACCCCATCGACCCCAGACAAGCTAGCAGTGGATATTACAACTGGAAACTCCCTACATCTGGATTGTGGCGTCAACAAAAAGACTAAAGATTTGTATTGTTGTTCTGCTCTCTGCCCCATGAAGATGAGTCATGCAAGTGGACTTCTCCCATCAGCTGAGTTTGCAACTCCGGGAACATGGTAGGGAGGGCGATAAAAACCCCAAACAAAAGAACCCGGGTAGCTCTAATCTGCTTTGACTCTGTGGTGGTGTGGGGCCCGGGGTGGAGGCAAGGTGGTATCAGGCATAAGCAAGAGATCCCCAGCTGCTTAGTCTGGGTTAGCCGTAAACGAGTGAAAGTAATATTAAATTCTTACCAGTATGGGGGCCCGGCTACTGGCCCCCAGAAGGAGCGGGGCCTCGGGCAGAAAGGGCAGGGCTGGGGGTCAGCGTCCCCCAGCTAGCCCATCCGTGCTGCCTGGCCTGCACCGCCCAGGGCTCTGGCAGCGATTTAAAAGCTCCTGGGGCTCTGGCCGCTGCTGCGGTAGCGGTGGCGGCGGCTGGGAGCCCTGGGCTCTTTTAAATCGGTGGCCCCGGGGCAGCTGCCCCTTTTGCCTCCCTCCCCCGTCGGTGGCCCAGGGGGGAAGGGCAAAAGGGGCAATGACGTTAAAGCGCTGCTGCAGCGTAGGATCAGCAGGGCTGCTGATGGGGCGGGGCTGCAGCGCTTTAAGGAGGGTCCTTTGCCGCGGCAGCGCTTTACGTCGCTGCCCCTTCCCCCTCCCTGCCCCGCACCCCCGTTGGAGGCCCTGCCGGTAGGTCAGCAGGGACGCCGATGGGGGGGGCGGCAGCGCTTTAAGGAGGGTCCTTTGCCGCGGCAGCGCTTTAAGGAGGGTCCTTTGCCGCGGCAGCGCTTTACGTCGCTGCCCCTTCCCCCCGTCCCTCCCATCGGCAGCCCTGCCGGTAGGGTCCCTACTGGCAGGGCCGCCGACAAAGGGGGGCAAAAGGGGCAGCCATGTTAAAGCACTGCCACGGCAGCGCTTTAACGTTGGCTGGGTACCGGCCGGTACCGGCTTCTTACCAGTACTTTGTTTTCCTTAACCAAAAGAAGGTTGAGGGGAGATATGATTGCTCTCTTTAAATATATCAGAGGGATCAATATCAGGGAGGGAGAGGAATTATTTCGGCTCAGTGCTAATGTGGATACGAGAACAAATGGATATAAATTGGCAGTTGGGAAGTTTAGGCTTGAAATTAGGCGAAGGTTTCTAACCGTCAGAGGAGTGAAATACTGGAACGGCCTACCGAGGGAAATAGTGGGGGCGAAAGACCTCTCCGGCTTTAAGATTAAGCTTGATAAGTTTATGGAGGGAATGGTTTGATAGGATAACTTGATTTACACAATAGGTCAATAATGTGCCACCGCTGGTAGTTAGTACCGATGGTAAATGTTGGGATATTGAAAGTCTTTTTCCTGAGTGTCTGGATGGAGAATCTTGCCCGCATGCTCGGGGTTCAGCTGATCGCCATATTTGGGGTCGGGAAGGAATTTTCCTCCAGGGTAGATTGGCAGAGGCCCTGGAGGTTTTTCGCCTTCCTCCGCAGCATGGGGCAGGGGTCGCTTGCTAGAGGATTATCTGCTGCTTGAAGTCGTTAAATCATGATTTGGGGACTTCAACAGCTGAGTGAAGGGTGAGAGTTATTTCAGGAGTGGGTGGATCAACTCTTGTGGCCTGCACCATGCAGGAGGTCAGACTAGATGATCATAATGGTCCCTTCTGATCTTAAGTTCTATGATTCTATGA
>QXTE01000044.1:3698397-3756924 GCA_003942145.1 Platysternon megacephalum
TAAGACTGTAATACATTCATGTGTCTGTTTGCTTTAACCTTGTAAATAACTCTCTAATTTCCTTTTTCTATTTAATAAATCTTCATATAATAGTTTATTATAGGATTGGCTACCAGCATTGTGTTTGGTGTGAGACCTATAGCGCAATTGACCTGGGGTAAGTGACTGGTCCTTTGGGATTAGAAGTAACCTGAATATTGCTGTAAGGGGCCGTCTGTCACAGTGATACACTCACCTAGGGGGCAAGACAGACTGGTGTACTCAAAGGGACTGTCTGTGACTCCATATTAAGGCTGTTCAAGTGCCTGATGAGTTTGCCCTTGGTGAAGTTGGTTGGTGAAAACTAAATTTAGAACTCATAACCAATTTGAGGTTAGTGCCTGGTTTTTAACAGTCTGCACTGAGGTTGGTACTTTTGCATCACTGTTGGGAGCGTCACATCACTGTAGGAATATAATGTTCTTTGTAGGTAGCCAACATGTGATGTTTCATATTTATCAACCTGGCAACAGTAAATTATATGAAGAGCCCAAGAGTCCTCAGGGGTAGCAGCAGCAGCATTTCAATAAAGCAATTTTCAGTTATTCAGTAAAAGCAGCGACTATACTGAGCAGTCACTTTGTAGGGATGTGCAATCATCCCTTAGCTAACAAGTTAGATGCTAATTATAGGGCTCTGCAAAAATAAAACAGCCACAAAGTGTTATATTAGCTGTGTCTATCTCTGTCTCTTTGGAACAACATGCTGAGGCAAAGATTTTCCCAGGATAGAGAAGGCGCAAAAACTACATTCAAAATAACTTGATGGGTCTATGTCAACACCAGAAAATAAAAAAGTTTAACAAGTAAAGAAACTCAATCCTTGACTCATCCTCATGGGTGCATTACTGGTACCTAAGTGATACAAGTTCCCAAAACTCCACAGGTTAGATTTTTAAGTTTAAGCACAGCTATGAGCAAAGGGCAGTGCTTAAACTGCAGGTTGCCAGGAGCTGCTCTGGGAGGGCAGCAATTATAATAAAAATAATTGATAGTCAATACAGACTTTACTCAGAACTAGGGGTGTGGCTACACTTCAAGCTGGAGATGTAATTTCCAGCTTGACTAGACATATCCACGCTAGCTCTGATTCAGCTGGTGCACTAAAAATAGAGTGTAGGCAGGGTGGTGTGAGTGGCTAGCTGTCCTGAATATATACCTGAGGCATGTCCTGAATATATACCTGAGGCATAGCCCCTTCTGCTGCTCATAGCTACATTCTATCAGAGCTAGCATGGGTATAGCTCCTTGAGCTGGACTTTACCCCTCCAGCTCAAAGTGTAGACATACCCTTAGGGGGAAATTCACCCTTCTAAAGAGGGTCAACACAAAATAAGGCCTAAGTGGAATTTAAGTGGTGCACACACCTTGTTGGATGAATTTCAGCTTAGGGAAATCGTTGAGCTACATCCTGAAGGGTACTGAGCACCCACAACTATTTCATTGTGATCTAGAAATGTAAGGAAAGGCCTAGAGGATGTGGAGGGAGAGGTGGGAAATGGTTGGAGTGCATCATCCATGGGGAGCTGGTGAGGGATAGAGAAGCACCATTTCTCTAGACCTGATTGATACATCCGGACATGCAAAAATAAATAAACCCAGGGAAGATAGAGGGCCTAACTCTCCATTACCCTACATGTTGTGTAGTCATTTCCACCAATGCAAAGAGGGTTACTGTAAAGTGATGTCAATGTGATCTGGTTGAGGTGCAGGCTAACAGAGAGTCAGGCCCAGAGTCCATGATGATGCACAAGAATTTTATCTCTGTGTTGCTGGATGCATTGAGACAGACTTGCCAGATGCAATAAAAACTTATGGCATTCATTTTCCAGTCGTATTAGGAAAGCACTGAAAGGAGACAGGAAGAGAAGAGCCAGCGGGACACATTAAAAAGGAATCTTCAAAGAGGGCATGTGCTGTTCAGCACATACAAATAGGTGAGGGCACAGGTGTGCTATTGTGAGTTTGTTGTATTGAGCAAAGCAATTTGCAGGGCATATAAAAGGAACACACAGATTGTAAATGCTGAAGGCAAACATGAAAGAAGAGGAACGGAAATGGATCTGTTACAACAGGGGTCCCCAATGCGGTGCCCGCGGGTGCCATGGCGCCCGCCAGGGCATCTAAGTGCACCCGTGTACTGGCCGGCGGACGAGCATCCACCGAAATGCCGCCGACAAGCAGCGTCATCCAGAGGCATCACCGCCGAGATGCTGCCGGTTTTCAGCGGCATTTCGGCGGCGACACCTCTGGATGCTGCTGCTTGTCGGCGGCATTTCGGCGGCGACGCCTATTGACGTTGCCGCTTGTTGGCGGCATTTTGGTGGATGCTCGTCCGCCACCACGGTCCTCCGTGGCTCGTCGTCTGGCAGGCGCCAGACGAAAAAGTTTAGGGACCACTGTGTTACAGAGATTAATGTGTTCAGCAGTGTAAGATTGGATGGAATATGAGTAGGAACACAATACAAGTTGCTTCTTGTTATGTGCAGCCAGAGTCACAATCCACCACTGTGGTCTATGCTGTCATTCACCTCAAAACTTAAATAAATAAAAGTCACCTTTATGATCCAGATTTTAATAAAAGATCACATGGAAACATAATCAAATGACCACATTCTAACAATCACAGTCCTCTGCACTTTTGGACTTGTGCCTGAATTGGGGATAGAATACAAAGAGGAAGGTTGTTCTTGTAATATATCTGGCCTGACTGAAGCCATGAGACATGGACATCTCTTGAAAAGGCACATGCTCTTGAGATTTCCAGCCCAAAGACATGTAGGCAAGTACAGAAAAGTTTCTGAGCTGATAAATCCTGGTTCACACCACTAGTGAAAATTAGTTTGCCAGTCTTGATCTAGCCCTCGTTTGTACACTTCTCAGAAACACCAACCACTTGCCAAGATAGGTGGCATCTAATGCCCAGTGATGCGCTGCCAATGCTTTAACCAGGTGCTCTCACAAAAGTTTCCTCTTTAGCCTGTGATAAGCCACACAGCGTCTACTCTGGTAATCTGAAGTAGGTGGGGAGCTTGTCATGGGTTTCTATTTTAGGACACTTTTTTGAAAATACCTCACACTTGGTGACATCTGGTCAAGTCCAAGAGCAAAAATTTGCTCTTCTGATACATCTCATGAGCCTCAGGAAAAGAATCTATGGCAGCATCTAGAGAAGCCATGGAGACCACAAGAACTTTGAGAGACAGGGAAATCAGCCACACCCATCCTTCAGTTTCAAGGTGGAATTTTAACCAGGAGCTCTTGAGCACCTCCTACAATACATCACTGCTGATGACGAGAAGCCCGGGCCTGGAATAACCAGGTGTGCCTTGGGTCTGGACCAAGGTGATCTCGCAAAGAGCTGTATGGCGATGTTTGTACAGTACTTGCTTACAATACATCTGGCTCAAGCCAGTACTGTTTGTCCTTCACTTTCATGAGCACTAAATTCACTTCAGTATTTCAAATCCTCCTGAAGCCTGTTTGGAATATTTGACATTAAAATGACCAGTAATTTTTACAGTCCATCAAAATTATTTTGAAACCTTTCTCTAAGACATGTCTTGGCACCGGGGCTTAAATTCTGAACATTTTTACACATTTTGAGGAGACAAATCACATCTGTAGGCTAAGCACCATGTCTAAGATGAAAAGGTTCATACAGTTACTGAACTACATTAGAAGCACTTGACAGAACAAGTACCTAGGAGACAGCTGCATTGTGTGTGGTTAAAGAAACACACATTGCTGCAGTACACATAAATAGAGAACAATTTACAGTAAACACTGAAAACAAAATGAATCTAAGAGTTAGCTCATTAGTGCTTGTCTGTTATTTTGTTCTAATTCAGGGGTAGGCAACCTATGGCACACGTGCCGAAGGCGGCACACAAGCTGATTTTCAGTGGCACTCACACTGCCCGGGTCCTGGCCACTGGTCTGGGGGGCTCTGCATTTTAATTTAATTTTAAATGACGCTTCTTAAACGTTTTAAAAACCTTATTTACTTTACATACAACAATAGTTTAGTTATATATTACAGACTTATAGAAAGAGACCTTCTAAAAACATTAAAATGTGTTACTGGCACGCGAAACCTTAAATTAGAGTGAATAAATGAAGACTCGGCACACCACTTCTGAAAGGTTGCCGACCCCTGTTCTAATTCAATGAGTTTAAGTAGTGTTATATCCACTAACAAAAGAAAGACATGATCATAATCATTATCACTTGTTTTAG
The DNA here is from genome assembly GCA_003942145.1 of Platysternon megacephalum. Lineage (NCBI taxonomy): Eukaryota > Metazoa > Chordata > Testudines > Platysternidae > Platysternon > Platysternon megacephalum. The sequence continues at coordinate 3,702,675 of QXTE01000044.1, forward strand.
CTGTTAGCTAGTCACCATAAGGAAATGTAACTGTTTCATGTTGCAATTACATCATTATAAGCAATTTAAGTGTAATTTTATCTCACTGTATAACATCTTTAATACACGTCTAATCTACCATGAATATTGTTGCTGGATCTTGGGCTTTGTTTTTAAAACACAAGAACATAGGACAGGGGTAGGCAACCTATGGCACGAGTGCCAAAGGCAGCACGCGAGCTGATTTTCAGTGGCACTCACACTGCCCAGGTCCTGGCCACCGGTCCGGGGGGCTCTGCATTTTAATTTAATTTTAGTTATATATTATAGACTTATCGAAAGAGCCCTTCTAAAAACGTTAACATGTATGACTGGCACGCGAAACCTTAAATCAGAGTGACTAAATGAAGACTCGGCACACCACTTCTGAAAGGTTGCTGACCCCTGACATAGGACATGGAAAACAGGAACAAGGTCTAAGAAGCCCACACAGTTTTTCTTTTATGTTACTGGTTTTAAGCAATATTGTTTCTTCCACCCAAATAATTATCTAGCTCTCCTCTACAGTGTCCCCAGTTACTGGGAGCTCTGTAAAGCAAAGATCTAAGATTAGACAATGAGGTTAGACATTATTATGAGCTTTGTTGACTCTGATGGAGTTGCCACCTGCATACACTGGATATAAATTTAGCCCCTAGTCTTTTCCAAGGGATGCAGATGTAGCTTACCTAACCTTTTTGAACACTACAGACTCAGCCACATGGAGCCTCAGCAGCAGCTACATCTCCCTCTGCTGCAGGGGGTTGGGGGAGCGAGCCTTCAGCCTATCCCTGTGCCCCAAACTCCCTTGTTCATTAAGGACTGTGCTTCCACTGAAGTCCAAGAGAGTTAAGGGTGCTCAGCCCCTTGCAAGCTTGAGAAGGAGCCCAATGCGCAAGGAAACTCTACACAACAGTTTAGGACAGGCAGTAACGAAGAATATTGCACCCAATGGAAGCATCGGGGGAACCTAGATAGAGTGTCACAGAATGATGCAATTATTCATTCAATTAAATATGAACTATTGTAATGTGTATATAGTTACCCACACTGCATTTTGGCTGATACTGGGTGTCATTCTGCTTGGTGAGAAAAAATATCACTCTGCATAATCCACATTGCAATGGTAGCCGTTTCTTGTGTTGTCTGTACGCCACAGCCCTACCACACGTCTGCAGCCATGGCTGCTTGTCCCAAATACTGGACTTGCTATGAAAATAGCAGTGGTTGGTCACACCTCACAGGACTGTAACAAGACGGATTGCTCAGTCCATGAAGGTGAAGAAGGGAGCTGCTCTCCCCCAAACAGCATCCAGCCCAAGGTAAGACCTGATTAGAGTCACTGAGCTTTGCTGCTGATTGCAGTGGGCTGAGGATTTGACTCTAGTGTAGACAGGGATACTTTTCTACTCTGTGTGCTGGGACTGAATAACAAAACACTTGAGGACATTCAGTCACTTATCATAGGTCGCAGCTGAATTATTACTTCTTTCACAACAGCACATTTCAGCAGCAGGAATTAATGATACAGCCTGTTGGCCTCTGATACATTAGACTACAACTGTTCAACATTTCACCAACGAATGGTTGAGCCACATGTTTAGAATGACATAGAAAAAAATAACCCCAGTCGCTGCTTTGAGGCCTGTCATTATTCCATAGATAGATCCTTTAAAGCTCTGTTTGCAGCATTTTGAAAGTCTAAATTTAAATCCCTAGGAAAATATTCATTTTGATTCATGTTTCAATGAGAGCTGTGTAGCTTTGAGTCTCTCACTCTAGATTTAGAACTCAAGGTCAATTTAAGTGTGGCCGAACTGTAAACAGCAAGGGTCTGATTCTGATCTTATTTACACCAGTGTAAATCAGAAATGACACAATTGAAGTCACTGGAATTATCCTGGTATAAAATTGCTGTAAAAAGTGAGCTCAGAATTAGGCCCAAAATCTTGATACCACATTGTGATCTACTGTTTTTTCTAAATTATTAACTTTTCTGTCTCCTATCCTTTATTTTCACTAATTAGACTTCGGACACTTTTATATTATTTGTATTGTGGTAGAGCCTAGAGTCCTCAATCAGAGACTAAGGGTACTGAAAGCCATTGAATCAAACTGTAAACCCTGTATATGATGGAAACCATGCAACAGCACCCCCAGCATCCCTAGTTCCAGCAGATATGTCAGAGACTAAGGGTTTGTCTTCACTATGGAGCTAAATCGGCTCAAAGACCGACAGAAAAAAAAATAGGGGGTGCTCAGCGCTGATCAGCTGTTTGACGGCTGGCGGGAGGCACTCATGGGAGGTTGGAGAGCAGCGGATGGGTGGGTGGGGGGCTTTGTGAGAGGGGCTGGAGGAAGAAGTGGAGTGAGGGCAGGGCCTAGGGGGAGGGGTGGTGCTGGGGCAAGAAGAGGTGGGGTGAGGGTGGGGCCTCAGGGCGGAGCGGTGATGGAGCACCCACCAGGAAAAATAAGAGTCACGCCTGTGGCCACAGTTATAATCAGTGGAGGTGTTTGAGCTGAATCCCAACAATTTAAAAGAAAGCAGGCTGGAATACAGAATGCTCTGGGAGGGGTCCTTTGCTCACACTTGCTGGTCCAAAAATAGGTTGGGTCTGTTGACCTGCAGGGCATACTGATAGGCACATCTGTTTGCACAGGCTGCTGCAGAAGGAGAGGTTAGATCTGTAAGCAAGAGGAGAGTTTTGTGTTGTGTAAGGAGACTGAATTTTGTGGCTGCTATTGAATTGTTTTGATATTGTTCTTGTAACTTGTATCAGGGCACCTGGAGCTTTTTAATTTTCTTCTATGAAACCAAATAAGTAAATGTAATAAAAGCAGAAAAGCAAATTTCTTATATTTAAATCACTGTAAGTGATTGTAGGATTTGCTCTGAATTAATTTTTCTGGCTTCGAGCAAGACAGTTATTAGTTATCTTGGGAGCATCTTCTTTTAACTAAGAATATACTGCAGGGGTAGGCAACCTATGCCAAAGGCGGCACTCGAGCTGATTTTCAGTGGCACTCACACTGCCCGGGTCCTGGCCACCGGTCCGGGGGACTCTGCATTTTAATTTAATTTTAAATGAAGCTTCTTAAACATTTTAAAAACCTTATTTACTTTACATACAACAATAGTTTAGTATCAGAGGGGTAGCCGTGTTAGTCTGGATCTGTAAAAAGCGACAAAGAGTCCTGTGGCACCTAACAGACGTTTTGGAGCATAAGCTTTCGTGGGTGAATACTCACTTCGTCAGATGCATGTCGTGAGTATTCACCCACGAAAGCTTCTGATCCAAAATGTCTGTTAGTCTATAAGGTACCACAGGACTCTTTGTAGCTTTTAACAATAGTTTAGTTATATATTATAGACTTATAGAAAGAGCCCTTCTAAAAATGTTAAAATGTATTATGGGTACGCGAAACCTTAAATTAGAGTGAATAAATGAAGACTCGGCACAGCACTTCTGAAAGGTTGCCGACCCCTGATATACTACATTGCCCTTCAGGAAAGAATCTGTCTCCATTTCAGTTTTTACATTTTAAGATGCGTACTTGGCGTTCTTATGGTTTTTTCATTTTCCCTCCTGCCCCTTTGTCAGACTGCCTGGTGCTTGCAACACGTTATTCACAATCTGACAGATGCAATATTTGGACACAGCAGGGCAGTGAGACTTTCATTTTTCTTTTGATGGGGAAAAATAGTTAAGCTGTGGTGTTTACTTGAAATTCACACTATAACTCATGTAAGTCTAGAAATAGTAGCCGAGCTGCCAGTTTTAGATGAAAATGTGCTATAAGAGGTAGGCTTACAATATTGCTTTCAACTGAGCACTTTGTTTTTCAAAATGGCAGATGTTGAAAATGTAAGTGTGATTATATTCCTACAGGACTTCACTTTTCCTTTAAGGGAGGCAAAACCTATTCATGCATATCTGATAATTGCCACTAAAAGATTTGCATACAGAGGTAATGGCTGAATTACATTAGATGTTGCATTCTTCGTGCACCCAAAGATCCAATTGACTTCAGTGAGTTTTGGATGCACAGAGACTGCAGGAGGATTAGGCCATTTGATAACCACCAGAGAATTGCTTTCCAAGAAGACAATAATAGAACTTATTCCTTTTGTGCTGATTGAGCAGGAAGCCAGGGATTCCTCTGGCCTCAGAAGAATCCCAGGGTGGCGAAGGGGGCAGAAAGAGGCAAGCCAGTACACAATGTGCTCTGCCAATCCTCAGCTGGTAGAGCAGTTCTTAGGGGTCCACTCTAGATGGTGTAATTTAGAGCAGTCCTTGGCCAGTTCCAGGATTAGAGGAGGTAGAAAAGAGGCTTAGAGACCCCTTCCTGGGTCCTATGCCTAGTACACCTCGAACAGACCAGGAATCTGGCCCGTGAGTTTAAACTATCAGAGCTGGAATTGAATGTGACTATTGATCAAAGACACTGCAAACAAAAGATACAAGGCAATACTTTGGAAGGCCAGGTTTCTGACTTATCCTGCTGTGGAAACATGATTACCATTGATGGTCATGGGTTTCTATGACCATTTTTTAAAATGGGGTGGAGGAACCTCTGCCCTCTCTTGTATGTATGCGCCCTTCACAGATCTCAGGGTCACTTCTGTTTATGTCAAACAGATTTCTTCCTTCACATTGATTTTGGCCCTTGGCTTATTAAAGCTGTTCCTCAGATCCTTCTTCTATTTTATTGTGTTCTCTCTTTTGATTAGATACATGCTGTTTCTCAACTTTTTAGCACATAAGCTCTTCTGAGCAAGGCCTTTGTCTTCATGCACATTTTTAATATCACTGACACACTTAAGGCCAGATCTTTGGGTCATGCTGAGCTGTGCTTGTCCCAGGACCCAAGAGGGGTGGGCAAAGTTGACTTTAAGCTATCTGTGTACTTCCCCTAATCGTGGGAGCAGCTGGGAGATGTGTGGACACTGGTGGTACAGTCACTTATACTATCAGTAAGTGCTTCTTAGGGGCTGCTCCACCAGCTCAGAATCACCCAAGTACAGTCCGCTCTGGCCACACCCTCAGAATGGTCCCTATACTGGGAAGCTGGAAGGAGGGTGGTATAGAGCTACCCAGGCTTTAGGCCACATGGAGCTTCCCCTACACAAAGGGAATCCACAGCTGCCCTGTCAAAGGACAAAACGGGGACTGAAGTTCTGGCCCTTTATAAAAAAGGTATTCAGTTTAAACAGAACAAAACCAATAAAAAACACACAATTGTAATTTTTCAATAATCAGCTTAAAAAGGTGAGAAAAGCTCCAGAAAAATGACAAAGTTCCTTTAAAGGGATTTTCAGTGGAATCGATGTCCTGTTCACATGTACCTTTCATCACTTCCATTCAGCATTCTCTCAGTTTAAATGGCAGCAGTGTGGGAGGTGGCTTTTCTGCTATGTTTTTCCCATGGTGGCTGAGTGTAGGTAGTAAATGAGACTGGTTAATAAAACTCTGGAGTATTTTTTTAAATGTACGTGCGACTGGGAGAATTTATTTCAGTGCAAATTATACAGTCACAATACAAAAAAAAACCTATACAAAATATTTTTATAAAAATGTACAAGGCACTAAAGTGGCCCCAAATAAACACTCTACAGGAGTAAAAAAGGGGATTCTGGTTCACAGTTTCTATTTATAAATAAGTCTATCCGAGAATATTTCTAATGCTGGCATCTCAAGTTATTCCATTGCCTAATTAATCTCAAATGTTTCCATAATACTTTTACGTAGGTAAAGCTGTGCCTCATCTGGTGTGTCGGTTAAAAGCAACCCTCTGCAATGCAAGGCAATTAGCAGCAGCATCAACAAACCCCTCACTGCCCCATCTGAAATTACTGTGAAATCATGCAAGAAACTGGAAGAAGAAAGACACAAAGGTTTGTGATGCGGATTGTCTCAGTACCTCAGTACGGAGTCTGGCTGAGTCACCATGTTCCCATCATCATTAGTGGCTTAATGGAGGAAGAAAGATACAATCATGCTACTTATTTCCATTGTCCTTTTCCTCTTTCACATCATATAAATGTAATCCTTCTGCCAGGTGGAGCCAGCAGCAACCAGGGCCGGGTTCAATGTCTAGGGGTTCCTTTCCATCGATACAACACAGAACCGGCTCAAGCTCCCACCCAGTAACCTGGGAAAATTACACACCACCCCTGGGTGCCTCTAAGAGGCAATACTTCTCCTCTCGCAAGCAGAGAGTCTGAGTGTAGAAAAGAAACTTTTAATAAAAGGAGGGAAGTAACTTGGCGTTAATTTGGGAAAACACCGCAAACAGGGTTCATAAACATAAACCATGAGTAAAAGACACCCCCCCCAAGTAGGTTGGGCAGTGTCCTTTGCCCCCTCAGGTTCTTAAGTCCAGCAACCCAAAAGTCCCTTTCATGTGCCTGACCCTTCTCTCCACCCCACTCACAGTTGCTGTCCTTGGTCAGTGCAGACCCAGAGTTCAGAGGCCCATCTACAGAGTTCACCTCCCTCCCTGGGTAGGGTAAAGAGGCACCTTACTCGCTCTGCTGCTTGGGCACTCGCTCGCCACCCTGCTGATCACTCACCAGCCGCTCCTGCAACTGGCTGCTCACTGCTTCCGCCGGCCACCTGCTCACCGCTCTCACCACACCTCTCCACCAACCACCCTGCTGGCCGTGCATCACGCCTCTCCACCACACCAGCCACTCATTCACCAGCTGACTGTCAGTTGCCTTCTGCTGCCACCTGCCTCTCTACAGTGACCACTGCACATTAGTCTTAATAATTTTCAGCTCTTTTCAGGCTAGACAGAAACATGGCCCCATTGCAAGTTATTTCAGCTCTCACTGATTTTTTAGCTCTTAGTAGGCAGGGTAGAAATACAGTCCTACCATAACTGATTTCAATTTGATTCAGCATTTAACATAATGCCTAATAAAGCCTATTTAGCTCTAGTCTTTGATCAGTGGGAAAGAACAAGTTAAACCAGTCTAGGAAGGACCCTTAAGGATGTACAACCCCCCCTGGCTAAGAATCTCTATTCCTACCCCTCTTACTTTCACAGACCTCTGACATTCGAGCCCCTGACTTAACGAGGTTCTTTCAACTGAGGGTGACAAGTTAAGCACAGTCATTTTGGGACAGGTTAAGCACAGTCCTGCTTTCCTGTATTCCTACAATAATTAGTCAACAATGGTAACCATATTTCACTACCCCTGCATTTGGTACTAAGGTGATTTGTACCCAACACCAGCCAAAGTTGATCACTTTTTGCTGAATATGTAAGCAGAGCAGGAGCAAACTGTATTTACATAAACACACCCAAGTCTCTCCCCCTCCCAGCTAGCTGTCAGGAAAGCATTCATTCAGACCCTGCTTACATCAGGAGAGGCATGGTATATTTATTGACATTTAGCACTCAAAATGTGGCACCTTGAGAGCCCTGATGATCAGAAGTCCTGTCTATGCAGAATAATCACTGCATAGGCAGCAGTTTCCCCTTATATTGTCCAGCTAATTGTCTCAAACCTGATCAGATTTTTTTGGGGTGGGGGGAGATCTGTAGGTTTAAGAGAGAATCTTGTTCTCCATACCAGTTCAATCCTTAGCTTATGCTGAGTTTCCAGTTATGAAAATAACTTTTTGATGGGAACTAGTACATTTCATGTGCCCATTGGACATTACTTCAATAGAACATGAACAGAATATGCATCATTCTTATTAACTGTGTCCAAAGGCATTTACAAAGCAATGAGTTACACAGCAGATATCTATCCCACACTGCTTTGTGGCTGGCCATTATTGACCTGTCTGTTTATCTGTGTGCCCTCCCTTGTTCTAGTGTCAAGTTCCCAGAATGACCACTCCCCCGTTAAAAAGCTGGCATGGGGCCAGATTTTGCCCACTTGCTCCTGGTTTTGAGTGTATCAGCACTGCTGCAATATTACTGAGATATCACTCCAGAAGCGCCACAACATGCCTCACGCAGCTACTTGGAGCCATGTTGAGACCCTGCATCTCATCACCATCTGAGGAGAAGTGTTGGTGCAGGTAGCTCTTATGGCTGGCCACAGCAATAATGATGTGTTTGTGGACATTGCAAAGCAAGTGTCCGTGAGGGGTCATGATTGGGACACCAAGCAGTGCTGATTAAAGAGCAAGCAGCTCAGGGGGACCTACATTAAAACAAAGGGATGACTGTGCCCCAACAGCAGAGCTCCCAGAGGTCATTCCCCTCTCAGAGCCAGCCTCCAGGCACCGAGAACAATTATATCTGGGAGCCCAGATCTTTTGAGCCCTCCACCTCCTTCCCCCGACCCTGATCATTTTGAGCCACATCACTCAACCCCAGAATTCCCATGGACAAGAGGCAGAGCCAAGGCCTATACGCACCTGTGACTTTAGGGCGCACACACACACCCCTCTCTTAGGGTGACCAGATGAGAGGAAGAAAATATCGGGACACATGGGGGTCGCCGGAGGAGCAAAAAAAAAAAAAAAAAAGGAGTACCGCGAAATATCGGGACAAATTGCATCCCAACCAAACATTGGTCTGGATGCGGGACAAACGCCTAAATATCGGGACGGTCCCGATTTTATTGGGACATCTGGTCACCCTAACCTCTGCACTTTGTTTTGCCCTGCACTGACGCACTTTCCATTCTGGTTTCACTGTTGCTTTAAATGTATTTCTGAATACTAAAATAGTTGTTTTATTGCTTCCCTTAAAACCTGCCATGATGGTCAACAGGCCCTTTGAGTACTCAGAGAAATACGACTTTCTGATTATAAATTCTGTGCAATGGTGTTAGCGGGGCACAAGTGATAGAAGCCATGTGCCTATCGACTGCCCCAGTACAATGTGGGAAACCCATGCATGCAAAGTCATCAATAATTTTCTGAGCATTACCCAGTGTTAGAACTCAGTGAGATAGTACCTTACGCATGGCATGACAGACACACATGACAAAGGCCCCAACAGTTGATCTTCCCATGAGGAATTGGTTGGCTATGGACCAGTAGCATTCTGGGGTGGCCGCTTTATGATGGCAATGATGCCTTGCTTCTCTACCGGTATGGGGCACTGCATGTTGATATGTTGTCGCTGTAGCTCTGAGTAAGTTCAGTACATATATCCAAAAAAAAAAAAAGTAACCCTCCCCATCCTGAAATTGTCTTGCCACTGATGGCCATCCCAGGTCCAAAGAACAATCCTTTCCCATCAATCCACACTGGTCTCTTGAGCCCAGAAACAGCACTGAACAGTGTGAAACTGCTCCAGGCACTGGTCCTCTAATACCAACTGCTTGGTGTCCTCTTCTTCCTCCTCCTGCTTCTACCACCACAGAGTGTCCTCCTGCTGCTGGAGGAGCTACTGTTGCTTCCGTAGAATTTCCTCCTGCTACTGCATCATCTGCTCAGTGATGTGACAGGCAAAGTCCAAGGCCAAGTTCATCCAGCTTGGAGTGCTGAAATACAGCCAAAGTAGACTCTGTGTATTTATGGTTGCCATCATAGCAGAGCAAAACACGGTTGGGTCCATGCTGGTGGACAGCAATTTGAAAATGACGCTAGCGCACACACAAAGGAAGCATAGGACTGAGACAGTGGAAACATTTTTTTTTTTAAACAACCACATTCCCACATACGGCTTCCTACAATTCACAGTGAAAGCTATCCCAGGATGCATGCTGCTCAACAGTAAAGCAAAGGAGCATGAGATATCCTCCGAGAACACCATGCCCTCAGTTCACAACTGTCAAAGACAGTGGGTCTTGAACACTAGTCCACAAGGCTCTTCAGAGCTAGTAAATTCCAACCTGCCACCCAGGGTTTTTTGCCCTACCATCTAAAACCAGTTTGGTGGTCAATGGGAAGTCGAGACAATCTCCTCAGAGCAAACGGCCATTATTCTGTAAACCCCCCTAAGTGTTTGAGGGGCGTTTTACCTTCCTGTTTGTTTCCCAACAGCTCGGTTAATTTAACCCAGAATAGTTGTTACACAGTTGACTCCCAAACTGCTAAACAAGCCACTTTAGAAATCCAAAATAGGACCCCTCCAAACTAAGGTTCGCCCCCTTGGTTAGAGTCTATCATGTGTCGGCCTCCCACCTCCACTAACCTTCCCTTCAATAACTCTATTACTACTGTATACACTTAAACAGAAAGGATTTATTAACCAAACAACTTAAAGCGCAGACCCCGCAAACCAAATATAATACTGAGTGGGTACAAATACACAAAAAGGTCACTATGATACTGTCTCTGTGCAGGAACACAGATACCAGACTGAGGACTTCGACTCTCTGACCAAGAACCACCATCAGGAACCCAGGACCGCTCAGGAACTCGCTGTCATGGGCACCATCAAGGACAGGATCAGGATCGATGGGAAGTTAGAAGACAAGACCTGCCGCAGCCTTTCTTGATCCAAAGCAATTTGGACACAGACTGACAGTCGGACGGACAGCCCCGAGGCACCGGAGCTGAGTCTTTATACAGTCTCACCCAGTTCCATGTCTTTTTCCTGCTCCTTCTAGTTGCTGGGCAGATTTCACCAGCAGTCTCTGGGCAGAGTTGCACAGCAGTTACCCAACAACAACCTGTAACATTCAAACATCAACAAGGCTGTAGCTCTCCAATCAGGGGCCATACTGCCAAAAAGGGTGCCAAATTCAGATCTAAGGGACAACAAGGAGACAATCCAAAATGGAAGACAGAAAACCAACACGGAGGGTATGAATAACCAAAATGGCTATTCCCTGCTTACAAAGTCAGGCAGTAAATATCCCACTACTTAATACAATTCAGTCATAGAGAAAACTTCCCAACAACCAGATCAACATACAATATCCAAAAATGATTACAGAGCAGCTCCACATCTGTCACACTGGTAATAAACACAACAAGGTGTAAACAGTGTTGTAATTACAGTGTCTAGTCCTGTAAATACCAGTTGTGTACCTTGTCTTGCAGGCATGTGCTGAAGACATTTCAGATGCCAGGCCCTCTAAGCCCTAGCCTTAATTAGCCACAGTAACAATTTCGATACCTGGCTAAATGAAGGGTGTTTTACTAGGGCTGGCAGAAAGGGGAAGCTTGCACATACCGGAGGTGCAGTGGCTTTAACAATTACAATTTAAGGTGAGACAATAATGGCTCCTGTTTGGCCCTAGGGGAGGGAAGAGAGTAGTCCAGTAGGTTAGTGCTTCTCAGGCCCAGTGCCTGGGGTGCTCTCTCAGTTGTTGCCGGCACAGGGTGCCCGAGGGGGCAACAGGGGGTTCGTTGCCCGGTGTGCTTCACACCAATGAAGACACCGAAGTGGAGAAACAAAGCAAGTTTATTCAAGAGCTCTGAATAGGCACTAGGAGACCAGCATGTCTCAAATCAAGCGCCGCAAATACAAACAAGTTTCTCATTTTATACTCCAAGCTGTTTTGAGTAAGCCTTTGTTTCATTTCACTCTTACCCCTCCCTTCCTGACAGCAGTTACAGTAAGCAGTACAACTGTTACATGTGAGAAGACTTTTAGTTCTCACTAGTTCTCATGCTTATCTGCGACCTTGCTGGCTTAGACGCAGGCAAATTGCCTCTCCTTCTTCCCCCATTCTTATCTCTACTGCCTTAGCTAGAAAAGTGCAACACTGCAGCTGTGCTAGAAAAGTGCTGACTTGCATATTCTGCTTCAGCATCAGGGCAATTAGCATGGAAGTAGGTGAGAGTTCACAAGATGGAGTTACTGTGGCTTCACATAGACCCAGAGCAAGAGAGCTTCATTGGCCCTTATGGCCTTCCTCTCTTCCCGAGTAACCTAGGGTGATGCCTGGTGACACCAACACAGTCCAGTTTCTGCTAGAGATAGATAGGAGCTTGCAGATGTCCAAGCCAAGCTCAGTTAGTAGCGCCTTTGGGAACATTGGCTTCCTGCCAAATCTGCTGCTCCCCCACAAGTTCTGCACAGATGGTGGGTAGCCTTTTAGGAGGACAATCCTTCTTATGGCATATTCGTCCTCTGTCCTCCTTGCGTATTGAGGGGGCTGCTTGAGTGTCTGCCTTTTGACACTTTTTAAACAAACATTTTTAAAATTACAAAACCAAAGCTTAAATACATATGCAACCCTGCTCCTGAAGGTGCCCAAAGCCTCTTCTCTAATTGTGGGTAAGGCCCTGGGATCTTCTATGAAGAGCGCCTGGTGCCTCCTCTCTGCTCCAGTGAGGGAACAGACTTTTTTCCAGCTCAGGATTATCTGGCTAGGCCTTTTCTCTCTTCCCAGCTCAGGGTCAGGCTGGCTGTAGGCTTCTCTCACTCCCCCTCCTCTCCTGCGCTGGGTAGAGCAATCCAAGTCAGACATTGACTCCTCTCCCATCACCCCATTCAGCTTCAGGAGCCTCCCTCATTGGCCCCAAGTTGCCAGGGTTTCCAGCTCCCTTGTATCCCTGTCCTTATCTTCAGCCCAGCTGGGTCTGTGTCTATTGAGGTCTGGTGGCCACTGTACCTGAGCTCCCTGGATAGTGCAGGTGTGGGAGCCACCGTACAGGAACTCTCTGGGATGGCGCTAGGAGCTGGAAACTCCAGCAGGGTTACACATAAAACCTTGGTGGCCACTGCCGGTTTGATACTGGGTTGGTGCACTATATTTTGTACTTCAGGATATGGTACCACTACTCACAATCCCTGCCCATTTGACGTAGTTCCTTCTGGTATTTCTCATGCATCTTGCTCTTGCAACAGGTAACAGGAAGGATTGCTAAATGTAAATTTTTTTATCATCATGAGAATCATCATGCCGAAAAGAAAAAGTATTTTCTCAGTCAGCTGGGAAGAAGAAATAAAATTCATTAAAAGAAGTGGGAAAGGAGATAACTGTACACTTTGCACCTACTGTGAGTGTGACTGATGTTTCAATTCATGGTAAAGGTAATGTAATATATCACATTGAAACTGCCAAACATAAATCAAACACGATAGAGATTACAAAATGTTCAAGAATGCAAAGTATTTTCCAAAAGTTCATGTACTGCCCTTGATGACAGAGTTATGGCAGCAGAACTCACCGGAACATTTCATGCTGTTAAGCACAACCACTCTTATTGAAATGTGGATTGAACAGCAAAAGTGAATAGAAGTATTTTCAGTGATTCCAAAATGGCTAAAAATGTATCCTGTGGAAAAAGTAAACCAAAAGCACTTTGTGAAAAATGTGCTAGCCCCATATTCTGTTTCTAAGCATACAGATTATCATAAACAGAATGACATTTATAAGTCGATAGCTACTGATGACTCTGACAAAGGTTCCATGAAATGCTTTCCACTTGTTTTAAGGTATTATCATTATGTTCCAGGCATTCAATATTGTTTATTAGATTTTGATGAAGATTGTCATGAAAAAATCTCAAGCAATCAATACCAACATAGTCAATAGGATTGAATTTTGTCAGCATACACAGAAGACAATGTGAGTGTTAATTATTTTAAATTTAACAGTGTTTTCCAAAATCTGAGAGAAACCATGACCTTCTTGCTGCCAATTATTTAGCTCATGTCATATATGACCATTGGTGCTGGAACTACCGTATTTTTTATAGTGGGGGTGCTGAAGACAGAAACCATGTATTTGGGTTGTTATTACTACTTCAAGCCAGGGGTGCGGCCGCCAAGGACCCCCAGTTCCAGCACCTATGTACACAATAGCACAAGATTTGCAGTGACTAAACTAAAAGTTGATGTAGAAAACCTAGTTTTAAAAGCCTACATCCATTTTAGCATTCATTCACTGAGAGTTCAACTGCTTAGAGTTTGATGGGATATAATACTGCAAAATTCTACATCATGTAGTCACATGTTGGCTGTTACTTGTACCTGATGTTGACCAACTGGTAATGTGTTGAAAAGGCCTTAGTTTTGGAGAAGGAAACAAGAATGAAATTGCTGAACTGTACTATTTCTACTTGATCCATGCTCTAAAAATATTCACAGACAGTACTGAAGCTCTGAAGTCAAACTTGTTCTCAGTAACTTCATTGTTCAAATTGATGTCCAACCTAGACAAGAAACTAGAATACAGAATAAATGACAAATTTTATGGCTACATTGTGAACTCCAAAATGAAGAATCTCAGTGAAAGTGAACAAAGAGAGCGTGCAACAGGTTTTCTGCTTTATCAGCGAGCTCAAAAGTATTTACAAAACGGATATAACCTAACTGAAAATAATATGCCCAAGAAACTGTCTGTCTTATCATTAGAAAAAGTGTTCTTCTGAAGAATTTATGAAGCTGTTGAACCGTGCAAACTTGATAAAGTTATTGACATGTACAGTTATATGAATTTTGTACAATCACAAGAAGTCATTTTGTCTTCTGAATTCCAAAACTGTACACGTGTTGGAGATACACCAAAATTTTCAAGCTAACAAGTGGAAGCAGAAACTTCAAGAATTTGAGAGAAACAGATTCTTACATACTTTCCATTTCATGTAGTAACGCATACACGGAAAGAGTATTTCCATTAGTGTACATCATGTGATTAGATGAAAAAACAGCTGGAAATGGACACAATGAAAGCAGAACTACAAATTGACTGGCATTTTGAAGATACTGAGTGCAAGGACATGCTTCCAGAATTCCTCAATAAGAAGCTGTTAGAAGCTGCCAGACACAAAAAAAGTAAAATAAAATAAAATAAAAAAAGTAGACTATAAGTTAAAGTTCGCACAGGCTTTCTATAAAATATTTTTTTAATTAATTGAGTTTTGTCCTCATTTTTAGAAGTAATTAAAAAAGGATTTGTCCTCCTTTTTCAGTCACCTGTGATGGCCACCCTAAGACTTCAACCCAGCTGCAACATCTGACAGTCATACCCTGTTCACATATGGTTCCCTGGCTCCAGCTGGTTCTGCACATAGTTCCCTGGCAATTTCCTCTTCATTCAGGGTCCTGTCTGCTCCTAGCTTGCCATGTGGCCACCCTTTCCTCAAGTACCAGGTCACTTCCCTGGGTCAGGGTCTTTCATGGGGTTTCTGACCCCTTTCCCTACTGGCCAGGGGGAGGGGCCGTGCCTGCTGTGTGTGCACTCGAGTGAGTCCTAGGTCAGTGGGGAGGGGGTTGATGGAAATGGGAGAGGCCTGATTAGCAGATTCACCACATTATGAATAAAAAAATCATTTCCTCTCTGTTAATCAGGTGTCACTTCCTTAGATGTCATAAATAATCCTACTGGTTCTCTATTCATCCATACAGCCTTCCTGGATAGAAAAGAGCTCAATTTCTAATATTCCCTCTGTTGTGCCCCCCCCCCCCCTCCACTTTATTTTTAAACAAGCTTTTAGGCCTTCTTTGTGCATCATAAAGAAGCATCAAAGGGTATGACTCCATTTTTCCCCCTTTCCAGATGACCATTAAGGGCTCTATCTCCCTACCATTGACATCAATGGGCAAAACTCTCAGTGGAGAGAGCAGAATCAGCCCTAAGTGCTCTGACTAAACTCATACAGTGAGTCAGTGGTAGAGTCAAGATTAGAGTTCCAGGGGTCCATTTGCTCCCTGGCTAAAAGAAATGTAATGTATTGTAGTAGGTGGTGTCACACTCTAATATAATAATCATTTAGGTAAGAGCTTTCTTCATTCTTTCCTGGAGTCATTACAGAAGAAATGATTCACCTGGTACCATATGTTTCTAAAATGAAAGAAAAGTGTCCGAGTTCTTATCAAGTTCTTCAGTTATCTCATTTGTACTCATCACAGCTGACTCTCCACTAGCAAACTGAACTAAAACATAAAATGGTGCTGTCAGCTGGTAAAGACTGAGGCCTGGCCTACACTGCTGCTTAAGATGATATAAGTTACGTCACTCAAGGGTGTGAAAAAAGATTGCATCGACCTAACATGGTGTCTACACCATGCTATGTCAGTGGGAGACGATCTCCGCCAACTTAGATTCCGCCTCTTGGGGAGGTGGAGTCCTGAAGTCGATGGGAGAGTGCTCTGCCATCAACTTATCATGTCTTCACCAGACCCCTAAATTGATGACACTGCATCGATCGCACTAGCACCAATTTAATGTGTCAGTGTAGACAAGCCCTCAGAGAGTCACTTTCTTCTAGTACTGAACAAGGAATTTTATTAGAGTAAGAAGTAGCAGGTTTCCTAAAGCTATTAGAACTATCTGCTTTGGTGCAGAGCTTCTGCCTAAAACCTTCCCAACTGCTTTCCTACTCCAGTTTTTAAAAGTCAGTTCACATACGCTCTCCTCTCCCCTCCCAGTCCCACCCAATTTTGTCTGTATCAAAAATCTTCAAAAAGAATTAATCACTGGGAGCTGTGGGAGCACAACCCCTCTGAAAATCAGGCCAATCTGATGCCTAAATATGAATTTAGGTGCCTAACTCTGCTTGAAAATGTTGTGTAATGTTTGGAAAGTGTGTCGAGAGTCTCAGCTTTAAGATGCTATATAAGTGCAGTTATTGTGAGTATTCCTTTGCTATTAGTATCACAGTTCCTAGTAGGTACCTCATCCATTTGCTAAAGCTGGTATGGTACAGTGAATCTACTGAAGTCATATTTCAGAGAGTTCCACTGCTGGCAGGAGCAGTGTCACACGGTGCTCTACTCACCACTGGAGCGCCTCCTTGTGGCCACGTCTGGAGATTAGCTCTGCCAATCTGACTCCTTTTCCTGCGGGTGTTCATTCTGCCTCTCTCAGGCCTCCTCCCTACAGCCCCTTTCTGCCCTCAGCTACCTGGCTTTACACAAGCCCCACCTGCTCCTGTCCAACTGAACTTCATCCTTTAATTAGTCCTCACTATTCCTGGCTCCTCCTCCAGATGCAGCCTAGGAAGTTAATTGGCTCATGTAGCTACCTTAACCCCTTCAGGGGCTGGTGTGGGGTGAACACCCTATCACAAGCAAAAGATCAACTGAAGGCCATTCAGTGTGGTTAAGGGTTAATAAAGGCTGCCTTTCAATTTCTTGTTCTATGGAAATGTTAACAAGAAAAATTGACCTATTTTTCTCAGCAGATGATAAACGCGGTCTGTTTTATTGTTCTTGCACTCCAAAACCTTAGGATTTCTTTAGAGAAAATGTCAAAATTTATTTAATAATCCATGCAACAATTAAAATACCCAATTTTTCTATAGCTGCTTATCCTTGAGAAACAATCATTCCGTAAATGAATGTTAAAATCTATGGGCCTTGATGGACACATTTGTTCTTTTGACACAGAGCCATTATGTTGTAAAAATCAATTTTTAAACTACAAACCTAGTGCTGGCCACTTACAGATGTGGAAATTTTTCTTACTGTACTGCTACAGCTGCAGGATGTATTTGGAAGTTTTCTAATATTGGAGGAACATGACTGACTATTATTAAGGAAAAAGTGGAAGAAACACCAGTCTCAGGGGAGTCGGGATAGAAGGACTTGTCTTGACTTCAGTGGGGTTGCAGACAGTAAGTAAAGGCTGATTTTGGCCCATGGCCTCTTGGACTGAAGGACAATGTTGTCCTGAAGTCTTAAGGCCTTGTCTACTCCAGGATTTTAGCCACTGGGATACCTGTACCAGTGTAAGCCCCTAGTGTAAACACAATTTATATCTGTGCAATGTAATTTGCATCAGTGCAATTTTCCTAGTTAGAATAAGCTGCAGCAGTGGAAATCATACTGCAACATTGTACATTGTCTGCACTAGAGGTTTGCATGGGTGCAGCTGCACCAGTGGCCACAATCTTAGTGTAGACAAGCTGATTTGGGGGAAAATAGTAGTTACTCTCAAGTGACATGGGAGACACTCAGACAGAGGCTGGGTGAGGCAGTGACACTAATACAGAAACTAAAGTAATTCTGAAGAGGAGTAGGGGTGGTAGGGAGAATAAGATGCAAAAACGACTGGTATTTTGGTAACAGCAGATACTGGTAAGACCAGATACCCTTTGGCAGGAACAATCTGAAACGGTTTGGATAGATCATGACATTTTAGAAATGCTGTGTGAGTGGAAACAAACAGAAACAAGAGGCATGAACACAGCCACAGGAAATTTTCAAATCTGTAAGAAAGTTTGTGGAAAAATGTGTGCTGCATTGGCCCAGGTTTTCTGCCAACAAGCCAGACTGGATTGTAGCATTAATCATTCAGTGGATTTTGTTATTGTTTTTGAAATACTATTTTATTGGCATAAACTAGTCCACAAAACATACACATTCAAGATGCACGGTCATAAAAGAATGATAAAATCCTGTGAAGAGAGAGAAATGAAAAAATGCACAATGAAAATGATGGTTTCCCCTAGGCCTGGAAACCATTTCTGAACTCCTATCTGAGAACTCTTGCAAAAGGATGGATTCAGGGATGAGTAAACTAGCCTAGGAATTATTCCAAAACACCATAGAGCTCATTGCACGTTTACAGAAGTTTAGAAGAAAGTTCCAGATTCCCCTGAGAAGCAGAAATTTGGCATGGAGTTTTGTTAAAATCAGCTTCTCATAGCAACAACCATTTAGTTTTAAAAAGGAATAGAAACCCCAGGCCCATTACACTGGTAAGCAGTATGGGTCTGTAGCGGGGTAGTCACCCCGCTCCGGCTAAGAAGGGGTTAAAAGCCAGCCCTTGGAGAGGGCCGGGGCTGAGAGAGAAAACCCTAGGCTGATTGGGGAAACAGCCGCAGCTGGGCCACGCCCCAATCAGGCTGCAGCTGGCCCTATAAAGAGAGAGGGGCCTGACTGCTGGCAAGCTCAGGGTACCTAGAGTAAGGCAGGGCTGGGGAAAGGCCAGAGGGGTTGGGGAGTTCCCGGCTGGCAACTCCCCAGGCTGCAGGGCCTTGTCCAAGGCCCCATAGAGGCACTGGGTTGCAGAGAAAAGCAGCAGGTCTAAAACCTCTTTGCCTGTGATGAGTGGCTGACACTGCAGTCTGCCCCAGGGAGCGGGGGCTAGTTGGTGACTGGCAGTAGCCCAGACTGAGGTGAGGTGGGGGTAGGGCATGGGGGTTCCCTTGGGAGGGGAGACCCTAAGAGTGAAGGGTTACTGCCAGGGGCAGCACCCCAGATAACGGGGCACCGGAGTCCAGGGAGAGACACAGGGGCCAAGTGGCAGCGGGACACTGGCCTGCAGAGGGCGCTCCGGAGGCTGGAGAGCTAATTCCTGGAAGAGACCAGCAGGAGGCGCTGCAGGGGTGAGTCCCACACGCCTACAGGGTCTAATCCATCCCTGGACCCTACAAGTTGCCTTTTATCTTTTAGAGGATGGCCTACAATATCTGTTTTTTCATTTGATGGACTTTTTGTTCACTTCTATTAAGTGCTTCCTACTGTATCCTCCAGGCAGAAAACAGAGTCATCACTTAAGTGATGACAGGTTTCAGAGTGGTAGCCGTGTTAGTCTGTATCAGCAAAAAGAACAAGGAGTACTTGTGGCACCTCAGAGACTAACAAATTTATTTGAGCATAAGCTTTTGTGGGCTAAAACCCACTTCATCGGATGCATGCCGTGGAAAATACAGTAGGAAGAGACACAGAGGACATGAAAAAATGGGTGTTGCCATACTAACTAGAACGAGAGTAATCAGTTAAGGTGCGCTATTATCAGCAGGAGAAAAAAAACTTTTGTAGTGATAATCAGGATGGCCCATTTCCAACAGTTGACAAGAAGGTGTGAGTAACAGTAGGGGGAAAAATTAGCATGGGGAAATAGGTTTTACTTTTACTTTACCATCTATTCCCAGTCTTTATTCAAGCCTAATTTAATGGTGTCCAGTTTGCAAATTAATTCAAATTCTGCAGTTTCTCGTTGGAGTCTGTTTTTGAAGGGTTTTTTTGTTGGAGTATTGCGACTTTGAGGTCTGTAATCAAGTGACCAGGGAGGTTGAAGTGTTCTCTGACTGGTTTTTGAATGTTATAATTCTTGACGTCTGATTTGTGTCCATTTATTCTTTTGTGTAGAGACTGTTCGGTTTGGCCAATGTACATGGGAGAGGGGCATTGCTGGCACATGATGGCATATATCACATTGGTAGATGTGCAGGTGAATGAGCCTCTGATAGTGTGGCTGATGTGATTAGGTCCTATGATGGTGTTCCCTGAATAGATATGTGGACAGAGTTGGTAACGGGCTTTGTTGCAAGGATAGGTTCCTGGGTTAGTGTTTTTGTTTTTGCTGGTGAGTAACAGAACTCCACTAGCCATCACCTTCAGCCCCCAACTAAAGCCTCTCCAGCGCATCATCAAGGATCTACAACCTATCCTGAAGGACGATCCATCACTCTCACAGATCTTGGGAGACAGGCCAGTCCTCGCTTACAGACAGCCCTCCAACCTCAAGCAAATACTCACCAGCAACCACGCACCACCACCATCATAGGATCTGGAGTCACTCCCGCAGTCTGCTGTTTAAAACTAGGACAATCTCTCCCACCCCCAGTGACAGGGGTTTCCTCCCTTTTAAAGGCCTTCTCCCTATCATGCATGATTGACAGAGTCAGAGGGGTGGGGTTAACTCTTCCTGTGGCCCCTTCCTCATCTGTGTGGGGCCTATACATCCTATCATGGGGTTCATTTTCACAGCTGTCTGAGTAGGGTGACCAGATGTCCTGATTTTATAGGGACTGTCCCGCTATTTGGGGCTTTTTCTTATATAGATGGCTATTACCCCCCACCCTCTGTCCTGATTTTTCACACTTGCTGTCTGGTCACCCTGTGTCTGAGTGTCCTGGGTCTGACAGGCCAAATGCTACTAGAGGGGCCTTTTCCCCCCTATAGGGTGATCAGATGTCCCGATTTCATAGGGACCTTCCCGATATTTGGGGCTGTGTCTTATATAGGTGCCAATTACCCCCCACCCCATTTCGATTTTTCACCCTTGCTATCTGGTCACCCTACTCCCCTATCTCCGTTGCTGTTGAAAGATGTGTGTAAGAGGAAGCTGCTTCTCTCTCCTCTTGCTCTGTCTGCAGCAGGTAAGGCTCCCATATTGGAAATCTATCCAGTGCTGTCTACTTGACTTTGCTTGGATAAGAGGCCATGGGGAGTGCTCCTGTGATCAGCACACTGCCTCTATGTACAGAAAGTAAAGAAGATAAAGAGAATGGATATTATTGACTAATTTATTTAGGGTATTGCAGTAGAACTGCATTTTTAGAAAGGGTTTAAATGAGAAGAGTGGCTTGATATTTCAGAATAGAAAAGTCATTTCGTCCATCTATCTATCCATCCATCCACACGCAAAACTTAACTGAATCACCAAGATGTCTACACACCTACTCCTCATGATCTTATTGCTGTAGCCCTAATCTTTCCTCTACCTATTCTCTCCCTACTGTTAGTCACCCACACTTATTGTGTCATTCCTAATGTTTACACTGTTAACACTTTCAGGTGGGGTCATTTCTTTCTATGTTTTCTGTGAAGTGCTGTGCATGATTATTATTCCCATTAAGTTTTTAATATTGTTGTGGGGCCAAATTGGAAAGTCCTGACCCATACAAACTCCTGTTGCAAGGCCAAATCCCATGGGTAAAGACTGGGTAAAAACTGACTAAAGACTATAGGATTGACCCCTTTATTGGGATGGCGGCTCAGCTTTGGAGCAACTCAGGGTCTCAGGAACTGATGTTCAGAGGCAGTAAGATCTTCTTAAAGGTCTTTTTCACTAGGAAGAAAGATGCATTCTTAATTCATGTTAGCTGACTTGAGGTAAAATCCTAGTGAAGAGCAGGCAATCTGTAGCATTCACACAAGTTAGCAGGTGGAGTTAAAGGTTATAAGGGAACATTGGGTTTACCTTGACCTGCTGGCTTTTGTTAAAGCTACAAACTGCCTCAGTACTGCCAACTCACACAGTTTTATCATGAATTTAGCGATTCTGGGGTGGCTTTTTACCTGTATCATGAAAACAGGTTGAAAAGCTGCCAATTCACAAATTTTCCCTTACTCAAAATGGCCACCATCTCCTATTACTGTCAAAGGGGCTGAATCATAGAATCATAGAACTTAAGATCAGAAGGGACCATTATGATCATCTAGTCTGACCTCCTGCATGATGCAGGCCACAAGAGTTGACCCACCCACTCCTGAAATAACTCTCACCCTTGACTCAGCTGTTGAAGTCCCCAAATCATGATTTAACGACTTCAAGCAGCAGATAATCCTCTAGCAAGCGACCCCTGAAGCCAGCACAATGGCTGCAATTTCTCTATGGTCTATCTGCTTGTAGTTACCAGGCATCCGGTTTTCTACCAGAACGCCCGGTCGAAAAGGGACCCTGGTGGCTCCAGTCAGCACCACTGACCAGGCCATTAAAAGTCTGGTCCGCAGCGCAGTGAGGCTAAGGCACGCTCCCCGCCTGCTCTGTCTCCGCGCAGTTTCTGGAAGTGACCGGCATGTCCCTGGGGCCCCTAGACACAGGGGTGATCAGGGAAGCTCCACATGCTGCCCCTGCCCCCAGTGCCGGCTCTGCAGCTCCCATTGGCTGGGAACCACAACCAATGGGAGCTGCGGGGGCGGCACCTGCAGGCATGGGCAGCATGCACCGTGCAGAGCCGCCTGGCTGCACCTCCACCTAGGGGCCGGACATGCCAGCCACTTCCAGGAGCAGTGCGGAGCCAGGCCAGGTAGGGAGCCTACCTTAGCCCCGCTGCATCACTGATGGGGAGCCCTATCCCAGCCCTAAGCCCCTTCCGGAGCCTGCACCCTGTTCCACACCCCATCCCCTTACCCCAGCCCTGAGCCCCCTCCCACACCCAAACTCCTTCTTGGAGCCTGCACCCCTCCTGCACTCCAAACCCCTCAGCCACCTCCTGGAGTCCCCTCGTGCACCCCAAACTTCTCATCCCCAGCCCCACCCCAGAGCCCGCACCCCCAGCTGGAGCCCTCACCTGCTCCCGCATCACAACCCCCTGCCACAGCCTGGAGCCCCCTCCCGCACCCTGAACCCCTCATTTCTGACCCCACCCCAGAGCCCGCACACCCAGCTGGAGCCCTCACCTCCTCCTGCACCCCAACCCCCTACCCCAGCCCAGTGAAAGTAGTGAGGGTGGGGGAGAGCGAGCGATGGAGGGAGGGGGCTAGAGTGAGTGGGGGCAGGGCCTCAGAGAAAGGGTGGGGAGGGAGAGGAGCCTCAGGGAAGGGGCAGGGCAAGGGTGTTTGGTTTTGTGCAAATAGAAAGTTGGCAACCCTACTGCTTGTGGAAGTGAGGCTGCTCTCAGTAAAGGTTGTTTGCAGTCTTGTAGCCATGTTGGTCCCAGGATATGCAAGACACAAGGTGGGTGAGGTAATATCTTTTAGTGGTCCAACTTCAGAAGCTGGTCCAAAAAAGATATTACCTTGCCTACCTTGTCTCGCCTAATAAAGTTGGCTGCCATCTTCCACTGTTTGCAATTAGATTAAAGCCATGCCCACAGGCAAAATGACTGCCACTCTGTGGTTCAGAGGGCTGGACAGGACACAGGGACTATGAGGAACAGCAGAGACATTGTGAAAGGTGGATTGGGAGAGTGAGGGGGAGCAGGAGGCAGCTTTAGAGGTTTCAGGGGAATAGCATGCAGGAGGGTGTGGGGGCAGGAGGGAGGTTGAGGGGTGCAGAGGACAATGATAGGAATGGGAGATGGAGAGGATAGATTGGCAGCTCCCCCAGCCTGGGGATGGTGGTGGGTAAGGGGAGCCCCTTTGTGGAAGCTGGCAACACTACCTTCCCCTTGGTGCTCAAACTGATTGTGAGTCATGGGATTTTGGCTCCTGCAGGGGGAGCTCATAGACTCAGGCTTTAAGGTCAGAAGGGACCATTGTGATCCTCTAGTCCAGGAGTAGGCAAACTTTTTGGCCTGAGGGCCACATCTGACTGGGGAAATTGCATGCAGGGCCATGAATGTAGGGTTGGGGCAGGGGGTTGGGGTGTAAGAGGGGGTGCGGATTGTGGCAGGAGGCTCAGGGGATTGGGGTGCAGGAGAGGTGCAGGGTGTACAAGGGGGCTCAGGGCAGGGGGTTGGGGTGCAGGAGGGGTGCAGGGTGAGGCAGGGGGCTCAAGGCAGGGGTTTGGGGTGCAGGAGGGGTTCGGGGTGCAGGCTCTGGCCCAGCGCCGCTTACCTGGAGCAGCTCCAGGGTGGCAGCAGTGCGCAGCGGGGCTAAGACAGGCTCCCTGCCTGCCCTGGCTCCGCGCCGCTCCCGGAAGCGGCCGGCACCACGTCCCTTGGGGGGCGGGGACAGAGGGCTCTGCACGCTGCCCTTGCCTGCGGTACCTCACCCGAAGCTCCCATTGGCCGCGGTTCCCCATTCCCGGCCAATGGGATCTGCGGTGGGCGGAAGCCATCGTCACATTCATGGACAGACTCATTGAATACAAGTATTATAGGCATAAAATAAACATTCCACCGTCTCCACTATAAATTAGATCAATATATTCACACAGAAAATTCTAATAACTCAATATATAATTTCCTCTCATTGACCCAGTCAGCTACGGGGTTCATAAAAAATTGTTACATCTCAGTAATCATAATGCTACACTCCCCTTTTCTAGAGCCACATAAGAGGCCAGAAAACCTCTCATGGATAGAGACAATAATACCAATAATGCCATTCTAACCCAGAGATACTCTTATTTTCAAAGTGTAATGAATGAAGTGTCTACACAAGTACTCAGCCCATTAAAGCTATATCTCTCCTAGCTCATCTGAGGGCTCTTAGGTTCTTGTTTCCTCATTTGCAGAGGCTGATAAGTTGGAATGCCAATGCCATTAAACACTATGCAGCTCTTAGGCAGATCCACACATTTGCTAGATGACACTCACTTTCATCTAGATACTCATGTAACTGGTTTAAAATTAGACAAAATAAGTCAAGAACAGTAAAGGAAATACAAAGCAGGGCCTCTTACCTGACCTCTGAAAATGCACTGCTTTATCCCTGTAACAATTAAGAGCCACAGTGTGACTTTCAAGCTGGATAGAGCTTTCAAATGTATCAGGGACAGAAATTAGTTTACCTCACTCTTCCTTACCTTGTCCTACAACCTTCCTTGCAACGCTGGCTAAATGATTAAAGAGAAATGGGTATGGTCCCTCCACCCCAGAGGCCTCTTCTTGAGTCTGCTGTGTGAATTCACAGAGCTGAATTTGCCCAGACCCCAACTGGTGGAATGCTGAGAAGGAGAAAGCTCCCATTTCAACACCATAACCTGCAAGCAGAATAAAGATGATACAGAAAACTCTTCACAAAATCAATTATGTGTATGGATAATTATTCTTTATTTCACATATCCCCCCCCCAGCATACAGGCATGATCCTCTTCCCACTAAGGTCAAAATCTGAGAAATTGTCTTTAGTGATTTGTCTCTAAAATGCCCAGATCTCTTTAAAGTGCCAAGCCTTTTTGTGTTCATTCTTTTAATCTCTCTTTACCCCACCCCCACTTTCACTGAAACTCCTTCAACAAACCAGGCAAGTCACTCATCCTGTTTCCTTAGAGTCCATCCATCCAATATCAGCAAAAATGTAAGTGTTATACCTGGATGATGCAGAGTGTACAAAAGTCAATTAGTCATAGTTTAATGCAAGTATCATGCCTAGTTTCATGCATTAATTTCATGCTTTATTATGCCCGCATCCTGGCAACATGCACATGATCTTATTACATTTGCCAGTATGGGATGCATCAGTAGAATGGCTGATGGACGGACTTTTTTTTTTTTTTTTTTTTTCCCCCAATTCATTCGATGAAAAGAAAATGAGTACAGGTGTAGTAACAGAAGCCAATGCAAACAAACAAAACCTTCACTCTTAACATACTGTGAGGATAAATAATATGTAGGTAAGCCAGAGAAGTAAGAAAGTGAAAGGGAGAGTAGTCAGCATTTTCCAGGTAGCAGACAGAGGATAGAGAAATGTCCCTTGGATTTAACTAAAAAGAAATAATTAGTGACTTTAATAATTTTTGGGTATTTCTTGCTTTCTGATGTAAAATACTTGGTATCACCAATGGATCTTTGGAAGGACAGACATTTGCAGACTGTTCTTTTTAACACTAGTTTCCATTCTGATTGCCCCTGGTTTGTATGGATCTTAAATAGTGTGCACCTTTTCTTCTTTACTCGTGGGGATTTGTGGGGGGAGAGTACTCCATTTTTCTGTAACTGCTCTTTCCTTTGTGTCTCTGATCTGCACCAGTTCTTCAACACTCATTTCTCACCAGCCCATCTCTACCAATAGCCAGCATTTTCTATTAAGACTTTGCTCACTCTGTCTATGCCTGTCTGTGAGAGGGATTTTTTTATGAATTGCTACAAAAGGAAGACTGTTTCTGAGAGCAACACTTACATTCAGGCACTCTATATACCTCTTACTTTGTGGGTATTGGAATTGGATTGAAGAAGTTTGAGTGCACTTTTGCATTTTCCTTTGCAATTGATTTTTGGAGCTTGACATATGTATTTTCATAAGTACTTGGAGTTTTGGAGAAAATGTGGAAGGTGAGGAAAATGGAAAAACTATTAGAAAGACCTGGCTGTGTGAGAAGAGAGCTCTGTCACTGGTCTTTTTCCTCTATACCAGATTCTGCCACTTGTATTCACACTAAATAATGCCTTAAGTCCTACCAAATATTAGGATGGCAGAATTGGGCCCAGAGGTGTGTGGGTGGGTATAGTTTTTTTGTTTTTTGTTTTTGTTTTCCTTTCCAGTTAAGTAAGTTTCCAGAGCAGAAAAGACATTAAAAGTTCTCCTGAAATCAGAGTAAGGAACATAGAACGTATTTTACATTCTCTCATTTATCAAGCTGTACAGATAAAAAATTAAAAATGAAAACCTTGCAAACCAGTGGTTTGTTATCATAAATCTTGCTGTAGTTTAAAATCAGAGAAGTGAAGAAGTAATGTTTATCCTTGACATTTTCACGCACAGTTCTAGAAACTCTTTATTCAATAGGTAAAAGGAATGGACAAGTAGTTAGGTTTGTCCCAGCAAAGATCTCCTGTTCCCAGGGAGACATTCAATCGAACTGAGCTTCACCTCTACTACCCCTAGACTGCAGAAGAATTAATGCAATAATGTTTGTAGCATAAAACTAGACAGGAGCCTATAATCTTGAATTTAGATGAAAAATATTGTATCTAGAAGGGTTTGACATCTGTTGAGTTGTTTAAAAATACTGTTACCCCTTTTGCCCAAAGTGGCTAGCCAAAGTTTGGGTTATTTCCATTAGGGGGAGAAATTGAGGATGGAATCTTTGATTCAATCCTGTTAAATTGCAAAGAGTGTACCAAGTCCTGGTCCCTTGAACACTACAGGAATCAAACAGCAGGAGAAGATTTCTTTGCCCACAGCTCTTAGCTTCTTTAAATCAGCACTTGACCCAGAAAGTTCTCCCTCCAAGCTTTTCTCAGGACCATGCTCCCAGTTCCTGTTTAGGCAGTGTCAAGAGGTTCAGGTTTATTTTTAACTTCTCTCTCCCACACAGACACGCACACTTCCATCAAACAATACGCAGCAAAAACCTTCACCCAAAGAGTTCTAATTCCTGAGTGGACTTACACATGTCTTTCTTTTGGGGGGTGACGTGCCTGTGTGTTAGTTTGAGGCCCCTTTTGTTTCTGATATTTTTTCCTGAAGGAAGGGCAGCTGCCATATTCAGCAGTTTCAACAGTAAGGTTTAACCCAGCCTATGATAACACTTACCCAACTTGTCTCCTGTCTGTATGTGCTACTGTAGAAAAGTAGTAGGCTTGAGAAAACTATTACATATTGATTAAGAGAATAGAACTGATTCATGGCAAGGTCTGCTGTTGTGAGATCTTTCCTGTCTTAGGCCATATCCCAACCAGATGTGGAAAATTAATTCATTAATGCTCATAAAGTGTTTGGAGATCCTCAGATGGACATCACCATACAAGTTCACACTCTTACATGATGAGCTGCTTACCCATGCTCCTTCTTCAGGCAAACTCCTATCAACAGGAGTAAGGGCCTCAGGATTTGGGCCATTATTTTTAATGTTAAGGATATTGATTATTAATTAGTGATGGGCTTGTACTAAAAACCTAGTTCTGAATATCCCAGGTAGGGTGACCAGATGAGGGGAAGAAAATATCGGGACACATGGCGGGGGCTGAGCAAAAAAAAAAAGCCGAGCGAGTCCCGGCTGAGCAAAAAAAAAAAAAAAAAAGATATCGGGACGCGGGACAGGTTTTTGGGATAAGGGGACTGGGGCTGGAATCCAAACTCAAATCCAAATGTCACTGCTATCACCTAGCCGTATAAGGTGCTGAACCAACCCAACACCTCCCCCCCCAATCTGAGTTTATCATCTGGATCCAAGTTTTGCAACTCAGGCTCAACTGTACTATTATCTGACAGGGTTGTTGTAGCTGTCTGAAGCATTCCCAGAATCCATTAAAGGCTGAGAGGTACATTGGGTTGAAGGCTGTCTAAGGTAAAGTGCTCAGTGTGGATAAAAGGTTAGAGTTATCCATATATGTTCAACAATAAAGACCAAATGTTCTCCTGACCTTATAGTCCAGGAAGCCTTTTGTGTGCTTCCCTTTTGACATGCTGCTCTACCATTCAAGCAGTTGTTTCTGACTTCTAGCATGCGAGGAGCATATCCTTGGCCATTAGGCTGTGCCCCATTATACCTGGTTTATTTGGGCATACAGTTATAATCATTAAGATAAAGACATCTGGTTTCAGTTCAACAGCCATTTTAAACACCCTGTCAATTGTGATGCCTCTTTTCTGACCTGACAGATGAGCATTCCCTAAACACAACCTTGCGGGTCTGCTGATGAAATTGACAACACCAGCACATACTAGCATCTGTCAGCTCCACTATATACATCTTAGAATGGATCCAGTGAAGCAGAAGAATGATTTTTATTTTTTTTTGGTGCGGTGAGTGTGCCTCTCTGTGCACACACATAGAGATGCTTTTTTAAAAAACATTCATCCCTATTCTTCTTCATAGCCGTGATATCCAGTTTAATCTTGACATCTCTACCCCACATAGCTTCTCAGGGCAGTAAGATTAATTCTTAAGTCTATCTCAGAAGAATAAATCTTAGGTTTTTATCTACTGGAGTCCACCAAGGATCTGAGTAGGTGGTAACTCACTCTCTCTGATTTGGTATTGAACTGATACACTGGCATAGATGTGAGAAGGTATGTGCAAGTGGAAGTTCTGTTTTTCTGTCGAGTATTAAATCAGACAGAGCCATCTTAGGGACAGGTGTGAGAATAGTGTGGTCACATATGGACCCTACCTGCTTGTAGAGATCCCTTGGTGACCAAAGTGTCAGAGCTGGGAGCATCAGAAATAAAATACATTTTTCTTTTTTAAATAATAAAACAGCAGGGATGAGAGCATTGGGAACATTGTGGAGAGAGAGGTGAGCAACAGTAGATTCCTTATTGGGAGGATAGGAAGAGGGATTGAAGAAATGCACCCACTGTGCAATTCTTGCATGTCCTTTAAAAATATATAAGACCAGCACTGAAACCAATGTCCTGATGACTCATTATTGCTGTTATTTAATATCTATACTGGTGTTTTCCAGAGAGGATAAAGTCACAGCCCCAAAGAACTCTTCTTTAGGTTGTGTACAACATGATGCAGAGAGATATGACATCACAGGAGTGAGAGGAGTGAGGCCTGGGCCTACTTTCTCATTTTTGGTCTTGTCTTTTTTTTATTTTAGTATAAGATTTTTATCCTTGAGTTGATGTATGGGGGGGGAGGGGTTGGGGGGTTTGAGGGCGGGGCATTGTTCAGAAGCTGCAAAAAGGCCATTAAAGATCACAGGGTATTGTTTACAGAACTAAGGATGATACCCACACAGTCCTGGCCAAATGGTAATTTTGTGTAATTACATTCAACCTAACTACATTCCCTCCACAATTTCAGTTAGATACAGCACTCTTCACTTCTGATTGACTGGAATATGGGCAGAAGCACTTTGCCTTTAGAGAGGGAACTTGGAGCTTATAGTAAGTTATATGTTCACCACTTCATGCTCTGTTAAAATGTGAGGCAAGAGAGAGGGCTGATCACTGCCAGAGTGCTTTTCTGCGTAAAATCTGATAATTGCCATATATGCTTGTCTATGACAGGTATCTATCTACTGCCAATCATTGCAGTATCTAGGCACATTTTAACCTATCCACACTTTCAGTGGCTATCAGTCAATAGGAGGAATCAATGAGCCTGACTATCTTTTGTTGTGCAGAGTATGCATGGTGGAAAACAGATGTGCTAAACACTGTGCAAGAAAAGAGGAGCCCAGGATACATCCTAATGGGACTGGTGTGACATAGTAGCTGTGACAACAGGAAGTGCATGATTCCAAAATAAAGGATCCGAAGCATTGGCACCAGAAACATATGAGCACAGTCACATTTGGTTTCAGGGGGCTGTGGAGACCTCATCTGTGATGTCTCATAGCAACCAAGTTTGGTCAGTTATTGGCTGTTTTTGAAAGGGACGTTCCTTCAGCTGCTATGAATGGTTGTGATTAGTCACTGTGCTCTCCTACAGGTAAATAGCTATATAGCTATCCTTCAGCCGCATGGCTCAGATGAACATATTCAGAGGCAGCAAAACTGTGCAGGAGGCTGCAGCGTTGGTGGAAAATAACCTGGCCAAGTTTGCAGAGCTGCACAGTTCTATATTTTAATAGCAAATAATTTAGTGCCTCAAAATATCCACATGCCCAATTGCAGATAGATGCCCATTGGAGAAACTGGGTCCACTGATTAAGGGCCATAACAATCTTAATGTTGTGAGTTGGGTGAAACATCATTGAAAGTGGTGAGCGTAACAGCCACCCTGGGCATAAATATAAGAAACAATAGGGGCCTCAAACCAAGACACTGCCTCAAATTAAGGCACCTGCATGTCTGTTCAGGAATATGAATTATGTGGGCAAAGGGGTTTTACTGGGTACTGTTTTGAATAGAGGATGTATGTGAAAGAGTAGAAGGAATGCCACAGAGAAAACACATGGAAGACAACTGAAAGCCACACAAAGCCTGAACAAGCATGAGGAGCGTGGCCCTGAGAGAAGCCTAGAGAGAGTCTTTGGGCAGAGTGCTGGCTGAAAGAGGCTTGGAGCTGTGAGTAAAGAAACTGTCTCTTGCGGTTTGATTCCTGCTGTGTTCAGGTGAACAGGATTTTGTACATTCTTTGTGAAGAAACAGGATTATATCAAAGATACCTGACTCCTTCAATCTCTCCTCCTAATGGAAACAACATGAAAAGCCCCGAACATTGGCTAACTGCTCAAGTAAAAAGGAGTAAAATAGGGATATCTAGTCCAATGACACAAACTTGCATTTGGTGCCAATTTCAGGCTTTGTCTTGAGATGTGAGTACCGCTGTTACTCTTACGCTATGGTAACAAGGTGGTCAGCTTTGCTGTTTGTTCCCCAGCCTCAAAGGTGCTTGATTCACCAGTAATCACGATCCTATTCATTTCAACCTTGGGACCAGTGTGTATATGGGCCCATGGAGAACAGAACAAGTTAGAGCTACTGAGTCAAGAGAGCCGTGCCTGCTTTGCCCACTATGGCTTGTTCGAGTCTGTGCTTTCTTTACTCTCTTTTCTTATGCATGTTTTTAGCAAGACCATGTTTGTTCTAAACATGCCTCCCTTTCCTTTCACCATGTCATCTTTTCTTACAGCCTTTCTACTTATGTGCCACCTGAATTTCTACTCCTGCATGCCACTAACCTTCCCTGGGAGCATGACAGCACCCTGGTTTCTGGATATACTCCCCTAGCCTCTTACACATGAAAATAACATGCTTTGCCTACAAATGATCAAGACAAATGTGTGTTTTTTTCCAGCTGTATGGATCAAGCCCAATCGGCCAATCAGTGAATGGCCAATCTAGTGCTAACATGAAGGGCAGGTCACAGCATACTCTGCGGACATTTGTGAGATATAATCAGTATCTCTCAATAATCCTTTTGGCTGCCAGATCAGAGCATCCCACTTCTTTTTGTATTAAGGAATTTCAATAATTTTTTTCATTAGAGTAATGAGAATGGTTTGGTCTCCTCTTGAGACCTCATGTTCTCTTTTTTTCATTTGCTGTCAAATGTCCCATGAAGCACCATTTCAGGAAAGTCTTTTCAAAATGACATTTGTTTGCCCTGCTCTTTGAAGTCCTGCCATAGAGCCTGAGTCAGGGACAGTTTAAATTAATATTGCATTGAGGAAACTGAGTGCAGTTCTCTTTCTCTAGTCAAATGTCTGCAGCAAAGTAATGTCCTCCCATATTCATGAAACAGAACAAAGGGACCTTGATTCAGAGGGAAAGGTAGGTTTCCATGGAAATTGTAAACCCCAACAACAGCGTGACGAAAGGATCGACACAGAAGCATGAGGGCAGGCCCATACACTGAGCAATCATTGTAGGATCTGAGGAGAATGCTTAGAATACATGGCAGAACATTTGGCAAGTTGACGGAGTGCTGAAAGTTGGACCACTAATACCACAGTGATGACTCCTGTTTGCTGGTCAGTTCCCCAAGGGGACCTATAAATTCTGTGGTACAGCAAGTCCAAATATTTACATCACCTATGCATATTTCAGACAAAAATAGACATGATTTATAACTCGAACATAACTATTATATTCTTTTTTCTTTAAATGCTTTCAGCTGCTGCTTATAAATGCTTGAATCTTCCCTTTAAAATTAATTCAATTCTCCACTTTCATCGCCACAAACCGTTTCCACTATGAAATTCTGGGAAGGTTGATATTTCTACGGCCATAAAGGCCCAAACCTGCATAATTTATAAGTGATAAAGCCAGAAGGGACCATTGTGATAATCTAGTTGGATTCCTGCCTAATGTAGACCTTAGGACTTCCCTCCGAATTTAATTCCTATTGGAACTACAGCCTATCTTTTAGAAAAACATCCAATCTGGATTTTAAAATTTCTAGCAATGGAGAATCCACCACAATGGAAGTGACCTGTGGCGGGAGCACATGGGGTCACGTGACACCCCAGATTTCTTGGGCCACCTCTCCCCGAGATGTCCAACAGTGAGGAGGCAGCGGCTCCCCCTGGCGGCGGCACTCATCGAGTGTTCATGCAGTACAGGGAGGGAGGAAGCAGCAGGGTGGCTGGCTGTGGACTGAGCTCCCCCACCCTGCTACACGGGGTGGCATCTCCTTTCGTGCTGCTGGAGTCTCAGTGTTTCCCACTGCCTGCTTTGCAGACCGCCCGCTGAAGTGAGTCGGGGGGGGGCATCTTCGAGATTGGGAAGAGGAGCTGTGACGTGGTGCTCATCACCATTGAGCTCAGGTGGAGCCCCATCTAGCCCAAGAGCCCTGGAGGTAAAGTGAGGGGAGCAAGGACGGGGGGAGAGTAGGAAAGTTGTGGAGGGAGGCAGACCCTGTTCCTGCTGCTTCAATGTACCCCCTGCAGCAGCCTGCTGCTGCTGGGGATGTACTGAAACAACAGAAACCTCCAATGTGCCTAACAAGGAGAAAGAAATTTGCCGCTTATTTCTAGTCTAAATTTGTCTAGCTTCAACTTCCAGCCATTGGATCATGTCATACCTTTATCTGCTTGATTGAAGAGCCAACTATTTCTGTTCCTCGTGCAGGTACTTATAGGCTATAATCAAGTCACCCCTTAATCTACTCTCTGATAAACTAAACAGAGTGAGCTCTTTGAGTCTTTCACTATAAACACGTCCAATCCTTTAATCATTCTCAGGGCTCTTCTCAGAACCCTTTCCAGTTTATTAAAATTTGGGGGAAGGGATAGCTCAGTGGTTTGAGCATTGGCCTCCTAAACCCAGGGTTGTGAGTTCAATCCTGGAGGAGGCAATTTGGGGATTGGTCCCCCTTTAAGCAGGGGGTTGGAGTAGATGACCTCCTGAGGTCCCTTCCAACCCTAATAATCTATGATTCTATGATCTTTCTTGAATTGTGGACACCAGAACCAGACACTGTATTCCAGTAGTGGTCATACCAGTGCCAAACACAGAGGTAATTTTATCACTCTAATCTTATTTGATAGTCCCCTGCCTATACATCCAAGGATCACATTAGACCTTTTGGCCAAAGTGTCAGAGCTCATGTTTAGTTGATTATTTACTGTAATCCTCCAGTCATTTTCAGAGTCACTGTTTCCCAGGATAGAGTCCCCCATCCTGTAAGTCTGGCCTGCATTCTTTGTTTATATATGCATGACACTCCATTGGGTTCTACTGAAATGCATATTGTTTGCTTGTGTGCAGCTTACCAAGTGATCCAGATCACTCTGTATCAGTGACCTGATCTCATCATCATTTACCATTCCCCAATCTTAGTGAGCTCTGAGAACTATCAGCAATGATTTAATGTTTTTTGTTTTTTTCCCCCTGGTCATTGACAAAAATGTTAAAGAGCATAGGACCAAGAACCAATCCCTGTGCAATTCCACTAACAACACACTCATGCAGTGATGATTCCCCATCACAATTACATCTTAAGACCTGTCAGTCACTCACTTAATGTGTGCTGTGTTGATATTGTATCATTCTAGTTCCTAAATTAAAAATGTTGTGTGGTACCAAATAAAATGTCTTACAGGACTCTAAGTATATTGCACCAACACTATCACTTTTATCGACCAAATTTCAAGTCCTCTTCCTTTTCTTTTCTTTTTTTTAAAAACCTCTAGTTGTCTCAGTCCAGTTCCCAAGTGCCAGAATCCAGAACATGAAATCTACCACTACAATTGGTACTAATTTGTAACTTCATTGGCAAACTCATTAGAGGGGCCGAAGACGGCTGCTTTGGCCATGGCGAGTGAATTATTTTCTCACCTCCTAGACGTGGTCTGTCCAGATTAGGATTGAAGTCCACTGGGGCAGGGTGGGGTACATTTGTCGTCCCATACACAAATACCTAAATCCAGTGCTCAGGCTGACCTTAAACCTCTGACTGACTGCCAGAAGCCGGAAGGGGAAGACAGGAGTGGATCACTCCAGCTGTCTTGGTCTGTACACTTCCCCGAAGGTCTGGTATTGGCCACTGTCAGAGACAGAATAATGGGCTAAATGGACCATTGGTCTGACACAATTTGGCCAGTCTTATATGCCTTTCAGTCTAGATACTTTTCCTTCATCTGAAATAAAAGTAGAGGAAAAAAAGTCAGACTCAATAGTGACTCCAACATCTTGCATTTGAACTGAAACTTTAAATGGCAACTATCTTACATCTGCCTCTGGTAAAGAGACCCATCCCATTTAAATGTGCAGTAACCAGAAAACAGAATAACATCTTCTTTCAGTGTGAGGAAGTTTCATTTCTGCTGTCTCTGCTCTATCCTTGCTCTGTGGATAAACAGAGGATTTCAATCTCCAGGAATGTTAAGATGGCAAAGGCCAAATAGACTAAATTCATATGAACAATCTTCATCAGCAGTTTAATAACAAACAGCAAAGCAGGTGCAGAGAGGTGTAAAGGGGCCCTCTCTGTGTTTGCTAAATCCATTGCTCCAGAGGAGAGATTCACCCTTCTGCAGAACAGCCTAAATTCTTGTGGGTTTTATCCTGACTGCATCATCCGAATGATTATTTATCATTTTTGTGGGAGTCTGTAATAGTGACATGAAAAGTTCTTTCCGTTGCTAACAAAATAAACACAACAAGCCCTGTCCCATCCAGCAAGCAATGAAGTGATCCTCCCTATTGCCATCTCCGGAGCTGTAGATGCTGTAGGATCACGTCCTCACTGCCATTTCTGGGTCCCACACACATATTGACTTTCTCTGCCAAGGTACTAGTCTCCAATCCATTTGGCTGATGTAATTGTGGGCCTGCTTCATATCTTCTGACCTACCCTGCATCTGATGATATCTCTTTGCTGAGATGAATAAAGATGGCTCCTCATTGAAATTCTTCTTCTACCATTTGTAGTGCTTGCCAAGCCCAAGCTGAATCAGCACAATGAAGGGCCCCAAGGCCATCATGAAATCTAGTCAGTGACACTCATTGACAACATGCTCCATTGACTGATGGAGGCCACAGTGACAAAGTGGATCATCACGCAGACCCTATGTGACGAAGTTGATTGCGCATATTCCTTGGCCAGTTCGGAACCTGTTCAGCAGAGTCCAAAGGTGATGTGGCAGGTCAAATCCAGACAGTTGAATGATCGGATCAGCGACAAGGATACCATTTCAAACTTCTTCAGCCGACCACTCATCACACCATGGGGTTGCTGCTGACAGATTCTGATCTGGCAATTGAGACCACAGTGAACACTTTGATGTAAGTCGTGCTCTGTGGTGATTGAAAATGTACAGTGGGAGACCTGGATTGACATGTAGCTTTTCCACCAGTCTGGCTGTAGACTCTCTGTGACAAATGTGTGGAGGGGCTATGTTGCTCGGAACTAGTAGCCATGGAATAGGAGTGGGGTGCAGGGTGTCTGTGATGATATGCATGGTCAAGTTCAATTCAATGTCAACCAATTTAGTGTGAGGCAAATGATACCATACAGAGGCACAGTATTCCACTGAAGAATAGCACAGTGCCAGAGTCATGTGCAGAATGTCTGTGCACCTGTGCCCTATCTTGAACCAGCTAATTTGCTGATTAGATTATTTGTGGTACTGACTTTGGAAGCAGTCTTTTTTAGATGGTCATGGAAAGTCAAAAAGCGGTTCAGTGTGACACCAAGGTAGACCGGGTGTTGCCTTGTGTTTCAGTTGAGGAAGATGGCTAACTCATGTTCAGCGCTTGCATTGTAGAGATGGAAGATGCTTGAAACTGTCTTAGTCACACTTGGTTGGAGGTGCTAACTACTACAGTAGGCTGCCATCTTGGTCAGGTCGGTGTTCAAATGTTCTCCAGTTCGGTGAAAGAGCATGACTGGGTACCACAGCAGAAGTCATCTGCATAAATAACCTTGCATGACTGAGTTAGTGGCAGTTCATTTGTGTACAGGTTGAACAGGGTGGGCTCAAGCACAGAGGCTTGGGGTTAGCTGTTGGATTGTCTTCTCCATGCACTTGTTCTGTCTCCCATATGTACCCGAAAATGCTTGTCACAAAGTAGAAGTCTTCATTGAATAACTGAGTGTTGTGGGGAGGAGAGAGATGAGAGAGCAGGGTTATGACACATCCATTATGGATGATTATTAATTACCAGGCTACTCCACTCTCAAACCCAGCTTATAAAATGAACAAATTGAGTTTTTTACATTTCACACTAGTTATAGACCAACTTCCTCCATCCCAAATTATGGAAAAATTGAACTACAAATCACTAAGGCCCACATCCTCAAAGGCATTTAGGTGCCCAACTCCCATTGATTTTAGTGGGCGATAGGTGCCTAAATACCTTTGAAGATCTGGCCCTAAAGATATTTTATTCCTTTCCTCCAGGAGTATATAAGCACAAGTGTGTTCAGGTGCATGAGTATTCTAACTCCATTTCAGACCCCATCCTATATAAATAATGTCTCATTATACACCTCTTCATAAGGGAAAGGCTAACCAGCTTTTCCAAACACACTCCACCACATACAGAGGCTCAGTACTCCCTAAACTCTATTTGTTTTACATGATTCTTTCTCTGTTTGAAATAATAGGTGTTAATTTGAGACCTGTTCAGTGATATAAACTATCATATGAAATAAACATGGGCTGAACCAGAACTTTGAATCCAAACCCCTTTGCATTTTCAGGGTGTTATGAGAAAAATAAGGCTTTTTCTTTGCAAGTAATTCTAACCCTGCTTCTAGGGTATCCAGTGGAATAAAATAAGAGAAACATGGTGCAAAAGCCTCAAATGTGAAGCTCTGTTCAAATCTAGTAGCAGTTACTAGGTGGACTTTACATTTGGTAAGTTGACCCCTAAAGTGTGTGTTTCTTAAAGTATAGGTGTTCTCAACAGCTAAGGATCATTGCATCTAGATTGTTTTATAAATCAGTGTGGAGCTCTGGTGCTTGAGGGATTGCACTTGGTATTGTTGGCAAATGCATTGTGTGTAAATGTCAACAAACAAACAGTTTTTAAAATAAGTTGAACATTTATCACCCATTGTGATGGGGTGGACTAGGTCCAGAGGCCCCCTGCTGGAGGCCTCATGACCCTGCTGCACCCTGTCCCCCAAAAGGGCAGTAGAGAGATCCTCCAAGCTGCCTAGAGTGGCTGTAGGGGACCCAGCCAATCAGAAAGGGGTGCAGGGAGCAGCCAATCAGGGCACAGCAGGCTAATATAAGAAGAGCTGCAGGGCTAGCGTGAGATCAGTTCCCTGCTAGAGCTGTAAGAGTGGATGATGTGCCTGGCAGGCTGAGGGAGCTACAGGACCTCAGACAGAGTAGTGCTGGCAGAGGTTGGGGGAACATGGAGGAACTCTGGGCTGGTTGCTGGGACTCAACCAGGACAAGGCCCTGAGGTAAGGGTGAAGAGTGTGTTAGAGCCATGGGGAAGTGGCCCAGGGAATTGTAGCAGTGATGCAGTTTATGTAAAGGGATGTGGCAGATGGCTGCTATCTATAGGGTCCCTGGGCTAGGACCTGGAGTAGAGGGTCTGGTTTCCCTCCACCAGGAAAGTGGCCTGGATTTGGATACACTCCAGAAGGAGAACTGAACTCCTTTACTGGCCCAGCTGAGGCCAGAGATGTGAAGAGTCTGCAGAGAGGGCGCTGTGGGGATGTGGCCCTATACCAGGGCTGGGACTGCTTGATGAGCAGGGACAATTCAAGGGAACCCAGAAGGGGCTGAGAGGCAGTTCAGATCAGGGTACTGCAATAGGCCCTGTTGGACTGATCGAGGAATGAGCTAGGGATAGGGCTGCAGAAAAAGACATAAGCCCGGTTGGACTTGTATGCCTGAAAAGGTTTGGATTTTTTTTATTTTATTTTATTTTTTAAATCATTTCCCGTACAGACTGTGTGTGACTTGGCCAGAGGGCTGGGTCACTGAAGACTCAAACATTGGTGAGAAAGTGCAGGCACACACTCCCCCAAAGGGGCACTTGTGAGAGATGAGTGCACCTCATTACACCCATGCAAAACCCAAGTAAAAGAGTTTAGTGCAGATGACCTACTTGGGAGTGGGGATGGAATGTCCCACAGGAACACGTCCTCAAAGATTTAGGAACATTATTGCTTCTACCTGAGAGCCTAGTCCTACAGTCTTTACTTGGGCAAAACTGTTGATTTCAGTGGGAATTTTACAGGAGTAAAGACTGCAAGCCACAAAATAAAGTAAGTTTCAGTCTTTACCATACAGAGCTGAACATTTCCAAGGTACATATTTATATTGCAGTGCCCAGAGGCCCTGGTCAGGATTGGGCCCTCATTGTGCTCGGCTCTGTGAAAATTGAATGAAGACTTAGGGCCTGATTCTCCTTGCATTAAAGATGTGTTAAGGCACTACTACAGTTTAAATGGGTGTAAATATAATTCAATGGATGGATAAATAGTTAGAGAAGGTACCCCTGCTATATAATTTCTTGTGTGGTTTTTTTTATCCAGCCACCCATTCTTTTCTGACCCCTTAACTTTCAGATACAGTTTGATCATATTTCTCTCAATCAGCCCTACCATGGACCTTCTCCTTTGATTTACACCCATGCAAACTCTTTCACGGTGAGGCAATCACCAGGCTATAGCTGGGGAGGGCAGAATGTGATCCACTGTGTGGTAGAAAGGGAGTAGAGTTGCTTTGCTTTTAATCCTATTCACAGGCTGAGCAGTGCAGCATTTTGTGCTTTTCCTTTGCCATTTACAAGAAATAGGCATCTGTATTTGCTGCTTTATAATTCAATAATCCATGCATAGAAAGAACATCATAAATCCCCATTGCCAGAAATTCATCTGAGTCATTCTCAGTAATATGACCAAGTAGATGAGAAGTGTTCCATGCTCCACAGAGCACAAGAATCTTTCTGAAAGAAAATTCCCCAGAGCTTTTTTTATGCTAAAGGTCTACTGTTAGTCTTCCAGGTTATATCTGCTTTCCAGTCTTCTGCTATCTTGGATTCAGCGTAGTGAGCAGTTACTGAATCAGAAAAATCAGAGAAATTGCTCTTTCATTCTTAAACATCAAAAGACTAGTAAAAGCTCCTTATCTTTACCAAAATATTCCCCAAGACAACACTGCTGCTTCTGTACATAGTGCCTTCCAAGCTTCACACTTGGCTTGCCTTCCTTGGATTTCACATCTGTGCTTGAGTCTTCTGTATTTCCAGGCACAAACAGCAACTAAGTACTCTTAGTCTGAAAGCCCCTTGTTTTTTTGCTCTGTTAATCTAAAACAAGAAAACACAAGTACAGGTCTGTCTCATCTTACGCTGGGGTTACGTTCCGCGGTCAGCGCGTAAAGCGAAAACCGCGTATAGTCAAAATTACATTGAGTGTAATGGCGGGCAGAATCGCCCACACTATAGAAACAGTATTTAAATTATTGTTTTTTCTCTTTTTTGTTTTTGCCAACCACGTAAAGCTGAAATTGCACATGTTAAATGCGCCTAAGATGCGACAGACCTGTAAAGACTCCATGAGACGCTGCATCCTGTACATGTCTCTCTCTGTGGATGGTATACTAAAATGAACACAAAATGGCTGCTTGTCTCAGCAACTTGCAGAGTCCTTAAAGATTTAAAGGTAAAGTATGCTGGGAGGGGAAAAAAAGGAATAAAAGCTACATGGCTAAATACACCACAGTGTAATTTTGTTTCATTGTGTTAACTTTTCATGTTGCAGAAAGCTTTTACTCTATTATAGCAAAGCATTTTGGGACTGTCAGGGTTCCCTCCCTGTTCTGAACTCTAGGGTACAGATATGGGGACCCACGTGAAAGACCGCCTAAGCTTATTTCTACCAGCATAAGTTAAAAACTTACCCAAGGCACAAATTCTTCCTTGTCCTTGGATGGTATTGCTGCCACCACCAAGTGAGTTAGACAAAGATTCAGGAAAAAGACCACTTGGAGTTCCTGTTTCCCCAAAATATCCCCCCAAGCCCCTTCACCCCCTTTCCTGGGGAGGCTTGAGAATAATATACCAACCAAATAGGTAAACAAGGTGAGCACAGACCAGACCCTTTGGTTTTTAGTGTCCTAAAAACCAATCAGAATCTTAAAAACAGAACTTTATTCTAAAGAAAAAAAATAAAAGAAGCACCTCTGTAAAATCAGGATGGAAGGTAATTTTACAGGGTAATAATCTAAAAAAAAAAAAGAGGATTCCTCTCTAGGCAAAACTTTAAAGTTACAAAAAACAGGAATAAACGTCCCTCTTAACATAGGGAAAATTCACAAGCTAAAACAAGATAATCTAATGCATTTCCTTGCTATTACTTACAATTTGTAATCTTAGATGCTTATTTCAGGTAGGGTTTTAGGAGATGTTTTTCCTGCCCTGATCTTTCTCTGTCCTAGAGAGAACCACAACAGAGACAGCACAAACAAAACCTCCCCCCCCCACATTTGAAAGGATCATCTTCCCTTATTGGTCCTTTTGGTCAGGTGCCAGCCAGGTTACTTGAGCTTCTTAACCCCTTACAGGTAAAGGAGGGATTTTATGCTACCCTTAGCTGTGTGTTTATGACAGGACATTGATATAAAATGTACTCTCTAAATGTAATTTGTTGAAATATAAGCTTATTCTGTGCCTTTCATATACACTTCAGTGGCATGACTCCTTAGCTTCCTCTGCTATCAAACCCTTCATTCTGATGCTCATATGAAATTGGCGAGGTCAAAAAAGAACTTCACCAAAACAAGCTGAAAAACTTACCTCCGGATATAATCTCACTAAGGACTGCAGTCTATTCGACCCATGATATTTGTGGCCTAATGATCTATAGCAGCTTCATTTTCAGGGGGCAGTGATGCGGCAGGTGTCACTCTAGCCTTAAGAATAAATTAATGCTGTGTATTCAATTAACCGAACAAGTGCAGAATGGGTGAAGTGGCACAATGCAGCAGAGAAGGTATTGCTACTTATCAAGAGGTGCTTGATTATTAAAGGGAAATAAATGATTGGAAGACAACACAGCAAAGAGAGATTGTGCATTACTCTAAAGCAGGGATAGGCAACCTAGGGCACGTGTGCCAAAGGCGGCACGCAAGCTGATTTTCAGTGGCGCTCACACTGCCCGGGTCCTGGCCACCGGTCCAGGCGGCTCTGCATTTTAATTGAATTTTAAAAGAAGCTGCTTAAACATTTTAAAAACCTTATTTACTTTACATACAACAATAGTTTAGTTATATATTATAGACTTAGAGAAAGAGACCATGTTAAAATGTTAAAATGTATTACCAGCACATGAAACCTTAAATTAGAGTGAATAAATGAAGACTCGGCACAGCACTTCTGAAAGGTTGCCAACCCCTGCTCTACAGTATAAACAATTTTAATTTTTCTTATCCCATTCAACTTTTACTACTAATACCTCCCAGGCCATGATGTGGCTACCACATCTCCCCACTAATAGACTAAATAAATGTCAGAAAAATCATCCAAAGCCAGTTTTTCTTAATGTTTTCTAGTCAGTAAACAGAGATCAGGGTCTTGTAATTGTAGCTGTGGCCTGGGATGTAAGACTCTCTCGTATCTGGCTCCCACATTGATATATTGTAGGACGTTGGATGAGTACAGTAACTCCTCACTTAAAGTCGTCCAGGTTAACATTGTTTCGATGTTAAGTTGCTGATCAATTAGGGAACATGCTCGTTTAAAGTTGTGAAATGCTCCCTTCTAACGGCTTTGGCAGCCGCCTGTTTTGTCCACTGCTTGCAGGAAGAGCAGCCCGTTGCAGCTAGCTGGT
This sequence comes from Platysternon megacephalum, assembly GCA_003942145.1. Classification (NCBI taxonomy): domain Eukaryota; kingdom Metazoa; phylum Chordata; order Testudines; family Platysternidae; genus Platysternon; species Platysternon megacephalum. The sequence goes on from QXTE01000044.1 coordinate 3,745,441, forward strand.
GGGTGGTTGGAACCGGGGTAGACCAGCAGCCCCCCTATCAGCTCCCCACTCCCCTAAGTTTCCTGTGCAGCAGCTGCCTGCAGTTCAGCTGTGTCCCTGCCCCCACTGCCATGTGCTGCTCCTGCCCTCTGCCTTTGAGCTGCTCCCAGAGACTCCTGCTTGCTGTAGGGGGGGGGGGAGGGGGGAAGAGGAGGGCTAATGTCAGGGTGTCTCCCCCTCCCCCCGCACCCTGCTTACTCCATCTTCCATAGAGCAGAGGGGGGGACACACTACAGCGGGAGCTTCTAGGCAGTAGCTGCGGTCTCAGGAGGTCTCAGCAAGCGGATTTAATTAACAAGGCAGTGTACTTAAGCCTGGGGTCAGCCACTTAAAGGAGAAATGCGCATTTTTTCTCTCACACACAGGGTGTGTGTCTCTGTCTCCCCTTCCTCCTTTCCTGCTGCCTCGTAGAGTGTGAGAGTTAACCCTTGAGGGCTCAGTCAATTGCTAGTTCATTTAGCAGTGAGGCATTCCCTGGGAAATATCCCACCCTCTGACTCCTCCACCAAGCTTCGCAATCATCACTGTGTACCAGCATTAAATTGTTTGTTTAAAACTTATACTGTGTGTGTGTGTGTGTATGTATGTGTGTGTGTGTGTGTGTGTGTGTGTATGTATATATATATATATATATATATATATATATATAGTCTTTTGTCTGGTGAAAAAAAATTCCCTGGAACCTAACCACCTCATTTACATTAATTCTTATGGGGAAATTGGATTCGCTTAACATCGTTTCGCTTAAAGTCGCATTTTTCAGGAACATAACTACAACCTTAAGTGAGGAGTTCCTGTAACTCAATCTCTCAGAACCTTACTTTCCACAGCTATATAATGAAGACAATATTTATTTCCCTTTCAGAAGTGCTCCAAGACTTTTTNTCGCTTAAAGTCGCATTTTTCAGGAACATAACTACAACGTTAAGTGAGGAGTTCCTGTAACTCAATCTCTCAGAACCTTACTTTCCACATCTATATAATGAAGACAATATTTATTTCCCTTTCAGAAGTGCTCCAAGACTTTTGTAAAGCACTTTGAGTTTCTTGAATGGAAGGCACTGCAGAAGTACAAAGTTTTATTTTATTATTATAAAAGCTTCTAGTGCTAGGAGAGCTGAAATAAAATGAATGTGCATTTCTTCAACATTATTGAGACAATTTAAATGCTCCAACTTCCTGATCCATCAAGGATCCAGGGAGCAGGAATATGGGAACATAACCCAGGCTATATCTAATTCATGTAACCACACTCCCACACTATGACATGGCAAGAGTGTGTAAAGGACTATCTGTTGGAAGAGTCTAGACCACTGGAACAAGTGATCTATAAACAGTATGAGTAGGTCTGGGGTCTGCTCATAGTTGAACAAATATAGGCCCAATCATGGCACTTGCATATTCAAGTAGTGGGGCTAGCACTGGTGCTCTCCACGGGCAAGTGGTAGATAATATTGTTCCTCCTGTCATTACAGAGCCAGTGCTCTAGCATGGGGCTGGGGTGGCACTGAGATGCTGTCTTTTTGGGTGGGGAAGATGGACATAAAACTGAGCTGACTTTTTGTGGTTATTAGAGAGACCCTTATAAAAAAAGGAACATTTTACAAGACATGGGCTAGCCTTAATTCAAGTCTGACCGTGATGTAGTTGCCCACTACCAAAATTCTTCTTATAGTTTCCACTGAATATGTTTTTTCCATTTCCTGTCCTAAACTGTTGTGTATGTGCTTAAATAGTGTTTCACCATAGAAACACTAGGCTGCACTTCAGTGATATAAACTGTACCCAGAATAAATGTATTTCAGTTTATGAAGTGATCTGGAGTTCTTTGGGCTGAAGACTGGTACATAAATGTACAGGGTTTTCTTTTGATTTCCTTGTTTTAATTTACAGAAAGTCTTAGAAGTTGCTAAATAAAACCACCTAGGGTATATATTCAGCAGCATACTTCAGTTTTCCCACAGGGAAAACGCAATGTTGGTAGAGAAATTCCACCATACAAGTAAACTAGTGTATATATTGTTAAATCATCATAAAAATCACCATCTGAAATCACCACTGCAGAATGTTCCTGTAGCAAGGAGGTGTGATCTCCCTCAGAGGCTGACACGGAGGGAACACCACAAGCTGCCTGGTGGCCGGAGCCAGGAGGACTACACCCCGCATGCCAGAAGCAGAAGGGTGGGAAAGTATAAAAGGCCAGCTCAGTTGGGGGGCAGAGCTGCTGAGGGAGACAGATGTGTCTTTCCTGCTGCTGGAGTGGGATGCTGAGGAGAATCGTGGCTGCCCTGAGGGCCTGCATGAGCTTCCTGAGACTGTATATCCCCGGGAGCTGGAGGGCAACCCTTGAGAGCAGGTATGCCTGAGGGGGCGAGTAGGAAGAAGTCCAGGGAAACTAGACAAGTCTGGTTAAGAGATGGCCTCGTACAAGGTCAGTGTGTTGTGGGCGTATCCCTGTTGACTCAGTGGCAGACCAATCTGCCACTGTTAGGGCCCTGGGCTGGGACACGGTGTAGTTGGCTGGGCCTTCGGGCCCCCCTGCCTGCCACCCCAGCCCTAGAGTGGCAGTACTCCCCCTCCTTAGGCCAGGAGACTCTGCAAACCCTGCCTGAGCCCCCTAGACTGTGTTTGGGTGCTCGACCCCTGCCAGAGCTCTAATGACTTGCTGCCCCACTCTGACTGAGGGCTTGGGATCATATATTGCGGGTGCTCTACCCTAACTGCAGGTCAGAGCCCTGGTGGCCTGCTGCCCCACCCTGTTCGAAGGCTGGGCGTATGAACTACTACAGCTCTGCCTGACTGCAGGCCAGAGCCCTGACTCTTCACTACCCTGCCCTGTATGAGGGCTGGGCTTATAACTTGGTACTGCTCTCTCCTGATNTGCTGCTGGAGTGGGATGCTGAGGAGAATCGTGGCTGCCCTGAGGGCCTGCATGAGCTTCCCGAGACACCTGCTACTCCCAATGCTGAGGAGCTGCTACCGCTGTATATCCCCGGGAGCTGGAGGGCAACCCTTGAGAGCAGGTATGCCTGAGGGGGCGAGTAGGAAGAAGTCCAGGGAAACTAGACAAGTCTGGTTAAGAGATGGCCTCGTACAAGGTCAGTGTGTTGTGGGCGGATCCCTGTTGACTCAGTGGCAGACCAATCTGCCACTGTTAGGGCCCTGGGCTGGGACACGGTGTAGTTGGCTGGGCCTTCGGGCCCCCCTGCCTGCCACCCCAGCCCTAGAGTGGCAGTACTCCCCCTCCTTAGGCCAGGAGACTCTGCAAACCCTGCCTGAGCCCCCTAGACTGTGTTTGGGTGCTCGACCCCTGCCAGAGCTCTAATGACTTGCTGCCCCACTCTGACTGAGGGCTTGGGATCATATATTGCGGGTGCTCTACCCTAACTGCAGGTCAGAGCCCTGGTGGCCTGCTGCCCCACCCTGCTCGAAGGCTGGGCGTATGAACTCCTACAGCTCTGCCTGACTGCAGGCCAGAGCCCTGACTGTTCACTACCCTGCCCTGTATGAGGGCTGGGCTTATAACTTGGTACTGCTCTCTCCTGACGGCAGGCCAGAGCCCAGACTGTTTGCAGCCCCGCCCTGCTTGAAGGCTGGGACCCATCAAGTACCGCTAATTCCCCCTCTTTGTTTTGAGCATACTCTAGCAGACCACACAGTGAGGAAGTGTGACCTCCCTCAGAGGTGGATGCGGAGGGACCGCCATGACCACCTACAGTCCCTAATTCCATATCACACAGATTTCTTACCAGTTGATTTGGGGGAAAAAAGGATATGAAACTGTGTGTGTAAGGTGAATAAAATGTAGTATTTGGAAGTGGTGAGCACTTGGTAATTCTAATTAGTGCTATAGTGGAAGGGAATAATGACAATTAGACACACCAGATACATTCTGAATGTTAATACTGTATACTACTGTGTTTGTTTAAAGAGCAGATACGAAAAAAATTAAAGTACCGGAGAACTAAAGATGAGACATGACTTAAAGGTCTAATTCTAAGTCAGAATTTAGAAGCCTAAGTCTTTAAAATCTTTGGAAAATCCATATTCTATTGATTCTGGGAACATTAGTAATACAGTGTTAGAAGTGCTAAGACAGGCACATCAAGATACTAGAGAAATCTATTGTCAATCAACATTTTGTAAAAGGATCTCCAAAGGGTATCAAAACTGAGAATGGAAAATACCTCTTCATATAGTTAAATGCTTCTGACAATTCATGGCTTCAGAAGCTGTCCATAAAATGTTTTTAGTCCCTTTATTCCTTCCAAGATCATTAATCATAAGAATAAAGTCTTAACATATGGGATTGATGCATAATTCTTGATATGTTTAGAAAGGACCTGATTCTTGATTGCCTTACTCCTTTGTAGTCATGTACATCTGTGCCAAGTGGTTGTAAAATGGTACAATCTATATAAACAAATGGGGAGTTCAGCTCTGGGTGGGTTTTACAGCCTCTTTGCACAGATGTAAACTACCACACAGGGTACAAACCCTGGAGCATCAGGCCCTTCACTGCAGTTGAGAATTAGGAAATTGGTGTATTCTTCTGCAAGGATATGTTATTTATTTATTTTTTAAATTCCTTGATAATGCCGGTAGATAGATCACAACTAAAAGCCAGGCTGATAATTGTGACTGAATCCTGTCAGAAGACTGTCATTGTCTTCAAAGTTTTTTATAACTCACTAAAAATAAATTTCTTACTGTCAAATTTTAAAAGTCCTATGTTCTAAATGAAGTCTTATTTTCCACAAGCTATTTTGTAAAGGGACAGCTGCCTTCCACCCCCCTCTACTGCCCCATGCCCTCTCTTTCCCAGTGACAGGACATCTCATGCTGCTAGTGGCTAGGTCCTTCTGTGACTGCGGAGATACACGTCTACACTTGAATAACTCCTGACCAGATTTCTATATGGAAATCCAGTGATCTGCAGGCAACAGACCCTGCTCCCTCTCATTTTCTTTTTTCAGCTGTTGCATTTTGTCTAAGGGTAATAGTCCCAAAAGCACCTAAATGACTTGGTAACCTACATCCCTGTAAGACTTGGACTCCTAAGAGCCTAAACCCCCTTTTCAAATATGAATGAGGCACTTAAGTCATTTAGAAACTTTTGCAAATCTTAGTTTGTGAGCTCTCTGACACGATGACTATCAGTGCGTGTGTTTGTACACTGCCTAGTGCAAGGGACCCTACTTGAATCCTTGGTACTTCTGCTATAGAAATAACACTACCACAGATAGTGGTTTGTTACCTGGCTTTGATGTGAGCAAGCCCAACAGAGCCCTTTCTGTATAGGGCCCCGTGGAGGAGGTGGCATTTTCCCTACTCTTCCACAAAGGCAGAAAAAGATCTGCCGAGGCAAGTCCCCTCTGTCATGTGACAATGTAAAGACTCAGTCTTCAAACACTGATTAAGACACTTCATTAGAAAAACCAAAACAGTATTATTTCTAAACTCTCTCTCTTGCAGTCTCATTGTAGAGCTTCTGCTTAGAACATGTTCCACGACCTCCTATGTGGATTTGTGCTACAGCTTAAAAAAAAAAAAAAAAGGTACATACAGCCTCATACCTTTCATGTGTACCTTCAGTAGGGATGCTTCATCCTTAAAATCCCAAGAAGATAAAATAAATACTGTAGGTGATTTCCCCCACCACCTCCCATCCATTAACAATCCGGTCACAGTTGCGGGAGATGGGGAAATAATACTTCCAATCAGCACTGTCAACATCTACAGCCAGATAGTCACATGTTTATTTCATTCATTAGTCTTGATCAGCTCCCTCTTTGAAGTATATTACTGTTTATTACAAAAATTAGACAAACTTCCTAAATGTATCACAAAAGAACATTGGCTGCCTGCTGAGATAAACACAAACTAGTTAAGAGAAAAAGAAAGCACTTCAGTAAGTTGCCAAGTTTTTAAATGGATTCCTTTATTTATCATTCTCACAGGGTGTTCAATAAACTACCTGGTGTACTGCTGCAGTACTGTGCCTGTTTCCATCCCCTCACAATCATAAGTACACCCAGGCTGTTTGCTCTTCACCACACAGACCTTTTATTCTATAGTTCCTTTACAAACAGAACAAGACATAGGATATTGCAGCAGGTGCTTTCCACACAGTTCTCCTCCCTACAGGTCACCCTCAAAGCTCCTCCCACTTATATCCTCCCAATTGTATCAATACCCTAGTAATCACTACTCAAGTGCTCATAATCCCCCATCAAAAAGTGTTTAATTGCTCCCACCTGAGCCTGCAGCTTTTTCTATGCTGCAGTAATGTCAGGGATCAGGGTGCTATAGCTAGTACTCTGCACAATCATCCAACCCACAAAACCTAAAACACGTATTAATTCTTCCAGATTTCTATGGATGGTGCTCTGGATATCTGTCAGTTGCTCTACCTGTACAAAATCTTAATGGCTTTTGAGACAACAATTTCTGTCCCAGAAATGCTAAATTATGTCTTTGTAGTGTAAGATAAAAAGGAAAGATACAGAAATTAGCCTTGCAGCAGTACAATAAGTGCTCCTAGTATCAAAGCATGGTTGCTATAAGCTAAGATATATTGCAATCGTGAAATCCATCAAGAGGACTCCTGATCCTAAAAGCTAGGTTGAAAGTTGATTCTTATGGATACACTGACTATATAAAAAAAAACCCCGTGCCGCTGAAATAAAAAATGGACTGAACCATTCTGATGTTATCCCAGGGATGTTCCATGTAAATTTCACACACGTGTTCATCTGTTTTTAAGTTGCTTGTGTGCCTTGAGGAGTAACTACTTTAACCACAGATTTTGCTAGACGGAAGTGTGTATCAGTGAGGCAGCTTCAGTATTTGGTTGATGGATAAAGGGTCTGAGCAGCCCATTTTACAGGAGCAGGGCCAACCTGCTCATATAAGTGAAGGCGATGATCTGGGCCAACATTCTGTTTGATGGGCCTGATTCTCCACTGCCTTGGACCTTATCTAGTCCCTTATCCTGTACACTGTGGGTGTAAAACTTTACCAGATCACTCCACTCTTCTACCCGAGATAGGATTTTACACCTGTTTTGTCCATGTGTAAATGAATACGTGAGGTGCAAGCCAGTGAAGAATCTGGCCATGAAGCTTTTGCTCTGCTTATCCTGAAAGAAGGCTTGCTTTTGTTTTCTCTAGCTGACCCTTAAAATACTAACTACAGTAACGCAAATCTATTTCATTTTTGTTAACAATGATACATTGTAAATTGCTGGAAACTGGACTAGGAGGCATAATAACATTCCTCTTCTCCAGCGTAAATAATTTTTGACTTGCACTGCCATCTATTGCCACAGCATGCACATTTTATCTGCATCTCTATTATATGCCTGTGCGTTTTTTTTATTCCTGTATTAAATATCCCCCTTGAAAGGAGTTTGTAATATGGGCCATTCACTTAGGAGTTCAATGAGCCTGGTGACAAACTGTTTTAATCAATAAATTCTCTAGCTGATTTATAACACAGTGAGTTATCTCAAGAAGTGATTTCATTGCACACATTTGTAATAATGGCAGTAGGCCAAATTCATTTTTGGTGTTACTCTATTGACATCCATGCAATTTACTCTAGGGATGAATTTGATTCAGTGTATTTCACCAAGCCTTAGGGCTCTGAATCAGCAAAATAAATGAGGCAGGGTAAGGAGATATTTTTTGTTTAATTAGACCCTGAGTTAAATTAGCTAAGGCCACTTTCCCTTAAATATGTGTGAATAAAAAGTTCAGAACCTGACAGAAAAGCAGGAATCTATTGCTAATAGGTTGTTGTTGTTTTCTACCCTGAGGGGTGATTGCCACTTTTCCATCTTTCATCATGTATGCACTGGTTACTATAAGGTTCTCATGCATGCACAAGCAGCAAAGTAACATCTTTCTGTTTGATTACAAACAATATAAAAATAAAACTTTTTAAAAATGATGACCTATGCCTGAGAGAAAGGATGGTCAGGTATATAAGGCACTAGACTTATACTAAGGAGAGCTGGGTGCAATTCCTGCTTCTACACTGCCTTCCTGTGTAATCTTGGTCAAATCACTTAATCTCTTTGCGCTCCCGTTCTCCATCTATACAATGGGGATAATAATACTTCTTTTCCTCACTCTGTCTTGCCTATTTAGATTGCAAGCTCTTCAAGAGACCCTCTCTGACTTCATGTATGTACAGCACCTAGCACAATGGGGCCTTAGTCCTCATTGGGACCTCTAGATACTACAGCAGTACAAATAATAATGATGACAATAGCTTGATTGTGTTTTGGTTAGTAAATCAAAGCCTCCTGAAAACACAGTACATGTAAAGTACAAAATTCCTCAATCCCCAGACAGCACAACTAGTGTGGTTGTGCACTGCACGGGGCATGGCCTTCCAGCTTGTCCATATGCTATAAGCTTTGCAGGGCTGGGCAGGAAGTGAGGTGGGGCTTGTATTTCTACCAGCCATTGTCTGAACTAGGCAGGAGCGTCAGGAACCCTTTTGCCAAATGTGACTATTCAGATTTCTTATGAGAAGTGGGTCATATTATTTTTTCCCTCTGATGCACTAAAGAAAACACTTTGGCCACAATTTTCAAAAATGACTAATGATTTTGTGTCCCTCAGTTTCTGAGTGCCCAGTATGAAACACCTTAAAGGGGTCTTCAGAAAATGCTGAGCACCAACTTCTGAAAATCAAGCCCCTTTAAGAGGGGGAGGTCTCAAGTTGGGTGCCCAAATATTGAGGCACTCAGTATATCTAGTCACTTTTGAAAATCTTGGCCTTTAGATCTGAGAGGTAAAGAGATTAGTATAGAATGTATGGGCAAGATTCTAATCCCACGCTGCTTCTGCACTAATGGAACTCCACTGATTTACTCATAATTTACACCAGTGTAAGAGCAGTCTCTATGTTTCTAATTTCTGTTTAACAGAAAAATACATTCATGTCCTTTTCTAGGTTTCCCAATGGCTGTGCTTAACTACCAGCTTAAAAAAAAGAAAGCCTATTGTAACATAATGACTGGTCTGTAAGTAAATGGAAACAACTTCAGAATAGGAGTCCATTTAGAGATAATTACGCTTACTATTTCGTAACCCCAGAGCTGCTAATTCCATATGAGTTGATGTTCAGAAAACAGTGTATCACACCAAATGCTTTTCCTCAAATTTGTCTGTAATTAACTGGTTTCTGTAAAACCATGGTGAGCAAAGTGCTACAACCCACTGTGAAACAAATGAAAGTTATTTCCTTGTGTGACAAATACTGGAATTACTTTGACTTTCAAAACTTGGATGACTCTGTTATTGTAGTTTTAATTAGTTTTTTCTTCATATTTTTATTCAAGCAGCTTTATTCTTTAGAGACTGATCAGAACTTCAGTTCTATAACTTCAGTCAGGAAGCCAATGGTTGTACATCCACAGATCTGCCTCTTGTTGCAGAGCCTTTGAAATTGACAGTTGAGGTACATCAAGTTGGCAGATCAGAGAAAAAGGTATTTAAATTGTGTGCGCGTACATATGTGCACACTTATAGCTGATGAATGGCATTAGCCCTGGTGACTAAAGTCCTCTATTTATTCAAAGAACGGGAAATAATACTTGGGCCCTAATTCACTTCTCCTAGCAGTTTAAATCAAGAGTCATAATGGTGTAAAACTGATGCAGGCAAATCAGGCCGTTAGCACTTAAGTGTTGCAGTGCTTAACTTGTGGAATTCACAGTCCTAAGTTAGGCAGCCATGCATGGTAGGGGGAGAGTTAGGCATCTAAGGCCTTGGCTACACTTGCGAGTTACAGTGCAATAAAGAAGCCCCGGGCGCCCTAGCTCACTCCCCATCCACACTGGCAAGGCACGTAGAGCGCTCTGACTCCGCAGCTACAGCGCTGCTGGTACTGCACCTCGGCGAATGGAATAATGTTGCGGCGCCCCCGCTGGAGCGCCGTGGCACCAGTGTGAATGAGGTGTTGCAGTACTGCGCTGTGATCAGCCTCCGGAAACATCCCATAATCCCCTTAAGTCAAGGGGCCACTCTTGTCATTGTTGTGAAATCGGCTGTAGGAATATGGAAATGCCCTTTCAAAGCTCCGTTTTGGAGAAGCCGGCTGCTTATCAGCTCTGAGAAAAAGCAAACATTTACTGTTTGCTTTGAGTGGGGGGGTTGTCGTCTGAACTTACAAGACAGCATGCTGACACACTCTCAACACTCCAAAAACCCACTCTCTCCCCCCACATACACACAACACACTCCACCCCACCCCCATTTGAAAAGCATGTTGCAGTCACTTGCGTGCTGGGATAGCTGCCCATAATGCACCGCTCCCAATGCCGCTGCAAGTGCCGCAAATGTGGCCACGCCAGTGCCCTTGAAGCTGTCAGTGTGGACAGATTGCAGCGCTTTCCCTACTGCGCTCTACGAAGGCGGGTTTAACTCACAGCGCTCTACATCTGCAAGTGTAGCCATGCCCTAAGAAAAGGATTCACAAAAGACATCAAGCTGAGTGGATGAACTGTTAAACTAGCCAGTAGGAAATGCCAAAATGAGACAGAGAAAAAGTGACTCTATAGACCAGTAGTTAGTCAGGGTTGCATCCCTGCTCCAAGAAATATTTCATTAATTATACAAAGTGAAACAGTTTCATCAGGAGAGACTGAGAGGGGCCCATCCCAGAATACCCAAAAACCTGATGACTAGGGCACTCACCTGGGATGTGGGAGACATAGGCTCAAGTCAAACCTAGGTCTTCCACATCCTGGGTGATTGCTCTAACCAGTTGGATATTGGGTATAATTGGACACCTCCCTTCCTCCGAAGTCTCAACTCCCTGCAGGGAAGATCGGCAGGGGAATGTCTAGCTTGAGAATCTCACTGGAGCTAGCGCACCGATCATCTCAGTGACATCAGCACCGAGGTGCTCTGTGCATACTCATATGCAGAAACAGGCACCTAGGAACTTTAGACACCCATAGGGTTAGGTGGCAGCTGAGCAGGTGTTTTGTAAATTTGACTTAGGTGCCTAAAGAGGCATTTAGACCAGGGGTCTCAAACTCAAATGACCTCGAGGGCCACATGAGGACTAGTACATTGGGCCGAGGGCCGCATTTACTGACACCTCCCCCCTGCCGCCCTCGGCCCCGCCCCCACTCCACCCCTTCCATGAGGCCCTGCCCCTGCCCCGCCTCTTCCCAGCCCCCATTCCAATCCCTTCCCTGAAATCCCCACCCCAACTCTGCCCCCTCCCTGCCCCCAGGGGGCACAGGAGGGGTGTGGGGTGTGGCGGGGGCTCAGGGCAGGGAGTTGGGGTGAGGGGTGCAGGAGGGGGTCAGGGTGCAGGGTGCGGCAGGGGGTTGGGGTGCAGGAGGGGTGCGGTGGGGGTTCAGGGCAGGGGGTCAGGGTGCAGGGTGCAGCAGGGGGCTCAGGGCAGGGGGTCAGGATG